>JANHFN010004426.1:28196-39327 GCA_032468175.1 Toxicocalamus goodenoughensis
CTAGGGTCTCCTGCTTGAGCAGGGGGCTGGACTAGAAGACCTCCAAGGACCCTGCCAACCCTGTTATTCTGTCAAATTCTGCATCCCTCTCTCTGTCTCTCTCTCAATTGCACCAGGGAGTTGAAGAACTCTGGTTTCCCAACTAAGGGGTGGGCTGCAGCCCTGCTGCTCTCCTGTTCTAAAGGTCATCTTGTCCACGTGGGGTGTGGGGGGGATAAGAGTTCCCTCTGTCCTTTTGGGAGAGAACCAAGCCCAGCACTGATTGCCAGACCCCAGGCAAACAACAGATGCTAACGTCCAAGGCTGCCTACTCAGGGGGAAGGGTGAGGGGTGACGGCCCCGGGCTCGCTTGCACAATCCCCGCGTCTGCTGAGCTGTTTGGAGAGGATTTGGGCCTATCTGGAAGATGAGAGCAGCCCTGGAGGAACCAAATCTTCCCTCCCCAAAACTGCAATTCAGGCTCTTTTGTTCCCCCTAGTCAAAACTTGTCAAAACCTGGAGGGAAAAATGCTTGAATTCACCAAATGCAAATTAAAAAGAGAGAGAGAGGGAGAAATGAGGGAACTCATGCCCAAATTTGCTTTGCCTTTCCAGAAAACGAAGATTACTTCTTCAAGGTTTTCCACATCTCTGTCACATCTGGAGGGTTTAACCCACAGCTCCTGATTCCAGGTTTAAATTGGCCTTGATACGCTCTAGAACCTAGGATCAGAGTTGGGGGGGACCTCAGAGGTCTTCTAGTCCAACTCCCAGCTTGAGCAGGAGGGATTATACCACCCCGGTCAAATGGTTGTCCAGTTCATTTTTGAAAGCCTCCAGTGTTGGAGCACCCACAACTTCTGGAGGCAAACCGTTCTACTGTCAGGAAATTCCTCCTTAGTTCCAGGTTATTTCTTTCCTTCATTAGTTTCCATCTGTTGCTTCTTGTCCTGCCTTCTGGGGCTTTGCAGAACAGGTTGGCCTCCTTTTCTCTATGACAGCCCTCAAGTACTGGAAGACCTGAGGCCCTCTAGGCTGCCTAACTTATTATCTATAATTCTAATATTTCATATAGTCCATGAATATTGATTTTGAAGAAAAAGCTGGTTGCGGCTCACAGGATTATGCAGAAATGTTTAGACTCCACAAAGAGAATCCAGTCGAACAACTGAGCCAGGATAAGCTTCATCCTTATTGTTTTTAGCTGCCTAGAGGAGTCAGTAAAAAGAATTATGATAACTGCTCCCTCTCAGATAATTTATAATTTATGTGGCAAATTATGTCTGCTGCCTCCATTCTGGTGTCAGACACAATCAAACCCCTCATTATGCAGCACAGCTGGCTTATTTGTAAATACATGAGGGATCTTGGACAAACAGCACACATTGCCCTACATTTATAAAGATATACAGGTAGTCCTTGAGTTACAACCATTCATTTAGTGACTGTTCAAAGTTACAACAGCACTGAAAAGGTGACTTGTAACCATTTTTCACACTTACGACTGTCGCAACCTCCAAGCAGCCACATGAATAAAATTTAGATGCTTGGCAACTGACTCATATTTATGATGGTCAGAGTCACGTGATTCCCCTTTTGCAACCTTCTGACAAGGCAAGTCAATGGAGAAGCGAGATTCACTTAACAACCATGTGACTAGTTTAACAACTGCAGGGATTCACTTAACGATGCTGGCAAGAAAGGTTGTAAAATGGGACAAAATTCCCTTAACCAATGTCTCACTTAGCAACATACATTTGTGGTCATAAGTTGAGGACTAGCTGTATTTCCTCCTCCCCCTTAGAGATTTGACCCCTGGAGCAAGAGATGAGGACTCCTGCATGGGTTTCAAAATGCCCTTGTCAAGGAATCCTCCCAGGGCTTGTTCCAAAGATTGCGGTCCAGCTTAGGGGGAAAAGGTCCTCCTGGACCTTAAGAAACATCTGGCTAGTAAATCCCAGTCATGTGACCAGGGTCTTCGAGAGTGGCCCTGAAATAGCTCCTTCTAATCTAAGATAAGGAAAGAAGGTTCAAAAGCCATCTATGATCTCAGAGACAATGGGACCCTGGCCTTGGTTACAACTAATCTCCTTCCCTTATTCTAAAAAGGATTTAGAAGGTTTGGCCCACCAAACTAAGCTGTAATATGCATCCAAGACAAAGCCAGCCAAATCAGAGTCAACGAAAAGTTCATTTTTTGCTCTGAGGTGATGAGTTACTACTTGAGGACGTCATTTGAGGATGACTCTCCAAAGTGTTCTTTCCTAAGCACAAGGCACAAAATAACAGAACAGAGTCGAAAGGGACCTTGGAGGTCTTCTAGTCCAACCTCCTGCTCAGGCAGGAAACCCTAGAACATTTCCGACAAATGGTTCTCCAAGCTCTTCTTAAAACCCTCCAGTGTTGGAGGACCCACAACTTCTGGAGGGAAGCTATTCCACTGATTAATTGTTCCCACTGTCAGGAAATGTCCTCTTATTTCTACCTTGGTTCTCTTCTCAATTACTTTCCACCCATTGCTTCTTGTTCTGCCTTCCATAGATAACTTTGAGACAGATATACTCTCTTTTAGTTGAACTGCAAAAATAGATGTTGAACCACAAGGTCCAGTCTTCACAGTCATCACAGTGTTGCCAGTGCTGGTGATGGGAACTATGCAGGTTATCCTTGACTTACGACCACACACAACTGAGCCCAAAATTTCTGCCATCACTTTCTGTTCACGATTCAGGTCCAAGAAATATCCGAAGTGTTCTGGGATCTGAACCTGGGTTTTCCCACCCTATGCTCACCTCTTCAGGTGCACTTCCTGTCTTCCACAAAACCCTATGCAAATTCACTGTTTCCTTCTGGCTGTTCCTCTGATCTAGCCAAGGGCTTACAGTTAATGAAAATAAAATGTAATCAGTGTGGTTACATTCCAGGTAGGCATTGATGAAATTTCTCCTTCTGTCACGTTCAAAATTATAGTTTGGTGGCATTTTGGGCTGTTTTTGGAACAGGAAGCAGAAAAAAAACCTTCCAGTGAGTGGCAGGTAATGCAAGACCTCGTAGAAAAAATGTTAGGTTGATCCATTCAATGAAGCAGAGATAACAGTTCTGTGAATGCCATGAAACTACATTGGGCTAGCCCCTATGAATCATTGGGGCCCTGTCCTTCAGTTCCCTAGATAAACTGCTGTGTCTCCTTGTGACTCTCTCCCCACAGAACTTATCTTCTGACCAACGCTTTCTTCTCTTTTCCTCAGGTGTTTCCTTCTGTCAGCACAATGGCGTCCAGTTTGGGCCCGATGAACCCCATTAATTCTTACGTGACTCTCAATCCACTGAATTCTCCCAATTCTATAAATATGAGTTACCCAAACAGCGGCTTGAGTAGCCCTTCAGTCACGGGACTGACCAATGCTACCAGCTCCATGGGTCTCCCAACGGTAGCGTCTCCAGTCAGCCCAGTGTTGACGCCACTAGGACCTCAACCCCCCACTCTCAATTCACTGTCCCCCTACCAAAATGTTGGCCAACCCATGGCTCCTCTGGGTTACTCCTCCCCAAACATGAGCAGGCCCAAGGAGATCAACAAGTCCTACCGGCGCACGCTCACCCAAGCCAAGCCGCCCTACTCATACATCTCCCTCATAACCATGGCCATTCAGCAGGCCCCCAGCAAAATGCTGACCCTCAACGAGATCTACCAGTGGATCATGGATCTCTTCCCCTACTATCGTGAGAACCAGCAACGTTGGCAGAACTCGATCCGCCATTCACTGTCCTTCAATGATTGCTTTGTCAAGGTGGCCCGTTCACCAGACAAGCCAGGCAAAGGGTCCTACTGGGCCCTCCATCCCAATTCGGGAAACATGTTTGAAAATGGCTGCTACCTGAGACGCCAGAAGCGTTTCAAAATCGAGGACAAGGCTAAGAAGAGCAACTCCAAGGCTTCCCATGCTCGAGAGCAAGCCTCAAAGGTTTCTGAAGGCCTTCAGGAAGGTCAGAGTCCCAACCCTGGTTCAGAAGGAGCAGAGTCCGGTCATTCAGACACCTCCCATGGTTCTGAGGAGCAAAGAAGTTTGGTCCAGCTTGATTGTTCAGGAGCTCAGGGCTCCTCCCCGGCATCTGAGGCCTCCCCCGCTCCCATCTCCCAATCTATGACTAGTCACTACTTTGCCAACTCCATTACCAACCTGGATCTTCCAAACGATCTTAAAATGGACCCTCAGTTCAACTTCAATCATCCTTTTTCCATCACCAATTTGATGTCCACTGAGCAAAGCCACAAGATTGACCTGAAATCCTACGAGCAGGCTATGGCGTACAGCGGCTACAACTCCCTACACTCGGTGGAAAGTAAACATACCTACGAGACCTCCACCTCACTCAGCGAGACTGGTTCCTACTACCAGAGCCTCTACAGCCGTTCTTTGCTCAACGCCTCGTAAGGCTGCTGCCCTACCACCAAATCAAACGGAAGGACACCGGACGGATCAGAGAAACTTGGCCAAAATCACCAGGAAGACCCTCCATGAGATGTTCCCTCCCATCACCAGCCAGCTACAACATGGGTAGAGGAGAGGAGCGTACCGCGAGGCCTGGTCTACCTGATTCGGATGAACTTTCCAAATCTCATCATGGTCAACAATACCTTCTGCTTCAACAGACTCTTGTGCCCAATGTAACAGGGAGCAGGGAACAGCCAGAATGGGGGGGGGACCCCAGCTCCATGCCTTGCTGCTATCAAGGGCAGACTGGTTAAGACCAGTGGGGAATCCCTGTCCACATTGACATGGAGGTCATTGGTCAGCCTGGAATCCCCAACGGCAAAACCCCATCATCTCAGAACGGAATGTTTCAGTTATTCGCTATGTTATATCTCTCCAGGAATGGAGTTATGGTGAATGTCCATCAGTAAATGAAGAGGGAAGAGGCTGTGCTGCAGCCTAGGACTTTACTGTCTCAATGAAAATGTTACAGTCCATGATTGAAATTTTGTCTCGGGATACTCAAACCTGTTTAGGTCAGAATCAAGCTTGGTGAAGACTTCCATTGTTACACGTACAGAAAGGGGTTTGGTTACACCAAAGACGATTTATGCCACAGCCTAAAGTGGGACAGGGAATATAATTCAAATATATGGTTTTTTTGTAATGGCTTTATATTTAAATACATGTGCTTTCTGTTGGGAAAAGGGTAAGAGTTGATTTAATATATCGTGCTTTAGAGACAGCTCAGGGCGGTGTCTTGATTTCAATTCTGTGTCTTTCACTCTTGCTTTCTGGGATGATTAGAACAAAACAAAGAAAAAAAATGTTCCTCTGAAACATTTATAAATCTGCCCTGGGGATATAATGACTCCTAACCCCTAGTGAGACCTTACAAATAGTTGGATTATTATTGATAATAAACAAATAACTGTTAACATCTTTTTTCCAAGTCAACCATGCCTAGATACATCCCTGAAACCTTGCTTTCCCTTTCCAAGTAACCTCTGACTATCATCCAAATTACAGAAATTATTTTAAGAGAAAAAGTACGATCCAGAAAAAAATAGATAACCGATATCTATGAAATTCTCTTTAGCTTCTGTTTTGACTGCAGTGTCTCTCTCTCTATATATATATATGGCAAAACCACTCTGTCACAGCAGTAGGCTAGCCCCAAATTTAAAACTGAAACAACTGTAAAAGTCTGACTCACAGATGAACACAATACACAAGCCTGAGGATGGCAGATGAGATTCTGCCGAAATGTCACAATAACTTTAAAAGCACAACTATTAAGACATGGGAAAATACCTGAAGAAACCTAAATACCATACACACACACATACATACACACCAGCATTTCAGGGAGAAAGACTTTTGTCCCTGACATGCTAGCTTTCTACTGAAAGTGGGCTGATTGCCCATTTCTCAATGTCAATAGCTGGGGCCTTCTGGGAGTTGAAGTCCACAAGTCTTAAAAGTTGTTGAGATCAGATGGCTCTGGTGTAGGCTATGAAGAGCAACTGGGGAGGGGTGCAAAGGACTCCCCCTCTTACTAATTTCAACTCCCATCCAGCTCCTGAAGACCCCTTTCCAAGAAGGCCCAGGCTGCAACTCCAACAGTTACCTTTTACTGCCACCCACGCAGGGCAGTCCATGACCCAGAGTTGTTTACTCTTCAAACACAATGCCCATCTCTTGGAGGGGAGGCACCCAAGGCCTCTGATCCCACCCCCACCCGCTGCCCTTGCAGAGCAGATTAATCACTAACTCACTGGGGCACCGACACCTGGGCAATGGGGTCAGGGAGGAGCCACGTGGCCAAGCACAGGACGCTTGGGGCAACATCCCGAAAGCATGTCCTGAGTTTGCGCATCGTGGTCCCATGTGGGATTCCTTGCTCTTCCAGGAGTAGGAGCCAGGGTGGGTGAGAGGGAGAAGGAAGACTGTGGAGTCCTTGGTGCTCCCTGAGCTTGGTGATTTTCTTGCAGATGTTTCATGCCCATTGGATAACCTCATTGGTACTACCAGTAGAAGAAAGTGGATTTGCATTGATGATGTTGCTTAATTGGGTCATGAAACATCTGCAAGAATAGCCCAAACTCAAGGAACTCCAAGGACCCCATAGTCCTCCTCCGCCTCTCTGCAAACCCCCTCCCACCTATCACTGATGATGTTATCTAGTTGGGTCATGAAACATCTACATGAAAACCTCCAAGCTCAGAGAGAACCAAGGAAGCCACAGTCCTCCTCCTCGCTGCAAACTCCCCCCCCCCCAATCCTTCTGGCACTGATGATGCTACCTAGTCGGGTCATGAAGCACCAGCAACAAAAAAAAATCCCCCAAGCTCAGAGAGCACCAAGGAGTCCTCACTTAACTCTGAGCTACAGTCCTTTCTATCCACCCCTTTTCTGCCCAACACATTTTATCCGAAGGAAGTTTTCTCGCAGCTCACGAAGGTCACTATACAATTTAACCCGACGGGTCAGACGAAAAAGGGGCTTCCAGGCGCTCCCGACTTTCGGGTCTTCCCTTCTGTTTGCCCTGCCATATCCGCCTTCCCCAACCTGGCGCCCTCCCGAAGGGAGGTGTGGGAGAACCGCTCATCCCTTCCTCCAGTTCTGGACCGGGCAGCCGGCCTGAGGATGCTTTGGGGCCGGTGATAAGAGCTGTAGCCCGGCGCCCCGTTCGGAGGGCAGCCCGGGGAAAGAGCGCGCTCCTCCGTCCCGGCCCGCCGCCCGCGAAGCCGCCTCTGGCAGAGGCGGATCGGCCGCTGCCCGCGGGGTGCCAGCCAGCCAGCCCGCGGTGCGGTTTCTACCGTCTCGGGCGCCGGCTTGAATGGAGGCAGTGTACGCGGATCGGCCGGCTGGCCGGACGCAGCGCGATTCCGCACATTCCTGGAAAAAACAACACCCCGGCCGGGAGGGGAAAAGGGGCCTGGGGCGGGGGGGGGCGGGAGGGGCGGTGGCCGACGCCCGGTCGGACGGGGAAAGACCAGAGGACGCCCGAGCCAGAGTCACCTCCCCTCCCCATCGCACCCCTGACTCGCTAGGCAGAAACCAGCCAGGTCAAGACACACTGGGAGATGCTCTGCACGCCCTCCCGGGCCCCCTTTGGGAAAGGCGCCTCAGATGCTACAAAATCTGGCTTTTTACTCCTTGTAGGCTGGACTACGGCACCTCTCATCCCCAGCCAGCTCTTCCCCTGATGGCCCCACAATTTCTGGGTCCAAAATGCTTCAGGGGTCTCTCACACCAGTCCTGTTGAGCCCCTCACCTGCAGATGGGAAGTGGGGTGGGACCAGGTCTTCTGATCTCAGTTGATTTGAATTGGGGGTGATATATACACCCCTCAGCATCCAAAGGCTTCATTTTATCCAGACAGGCCTGTCCGGGGAGGGCTGGATTCCAATCTTCCCCTAGTTAAAGGTTGGGAGGGATTGTCTTGCTGCCAAGCCCACCTCCTAGGCTGTTGCAAGAGGCAAGGTCCTAAGGTAGCTGTGCCCCCCCATATTTGCGAGAGAGCCATGTCACAAAGGCCTTTCCCGACCAGATGCCTTTCCTGTTTGGAGGAACTATACCTCCCCTCATCCCCAGCCAAGGCTGCACAGACGCATGCAAGCCCAAGACAACACTTAAAGGAACCCAGGCACATCTGTGCCTAAAATAGAAGCAGAGCTTCGATTGCAACGGTTACCCTGACATGTAGAGGAGGATGGCGCAAAACATCCCTGCAGTGCCCCCCAATCTCTCCGTGACCTCCAGCCTGCCCAAAATGGCAACTTTCCCAAGTGAGAAGAGAGGTGACCATCTCCATCCTCCTCCTCCTCCTCCCTGGGCCTCGCCCATCTTTTCTGTTTGACCATCTCTCTCCTTTCCTTCGCAGGGCTGTTTTTTAAGAGTTTCCAGGCCAAGGCGGGTTAGGATAAAACCAGAAAGAGCTCTTTATTCAGAGAGCTGGATGGGCAAAATGTCATTCCAGCAACACCTTCTTAATGAAAACACCGCAGACTGGCTGGAGAGAAGGTCAGGCCCCTGCAGCTTCTCTGGGCCACCTTTGCCAGGGAAGGAAAAATTAAAAAGGCCGAGGCCCCTTCAACGGAGGCCTACTTGCCGTCATGGCTGTCCACTAGGAGAGGCTGCCACAAAGCTACCAGACAGAGCGCCAGTTCAGTGTCGTGGCAAAGGTGCTGGCCTAAAGACCATTCTAGTCCCATATTAGGCATGAAAGCCAGCTGGGTGTCTTTGAGCCAACCACTAGGAGACAGTGAGTTCTAGTCCTACCTCAGACATGAAAGCAAGCAAGCCAATCACCAGGAGGCTGGGAGTTCTATGAGTTCTAGTTCTGCCTTGGGTATGAAAGCCCGACAGGGTGACTTTAGCCAATCACCAGGAAACAGTGAGTTCTAGTCCCATCCTAGGCAGGAAAGCCAACTGGGTGACTGGGCCAGCCACTCTTCTCAGCCCAACTCACCTGACAGTATTGTCATTATGGGGAAACAAGGAGGAGGAAGGCATATTCGGAAATATGATCATTGCCTTCAGTTACTTATGTAGTAATAAAGGCAAAAACCCCCCCACAAATTTATTAAAATAAATCTATTGGCTGACCTTGCTAAGAATAGCCAGCTTTATTTCAAGGCTGGACTGCTGTATTCTGTTCTGCCCAAGTTCCCCTAGGCAACTGTTCAGCATGTATCGAGCACCAAATGAACACCTGCAAATAGTATGGCTTTCTGGGGATGGCAAACTCTCTCTCTCTCTCTCTCTCTGCCTGGGTCCAGAATAAACCAGGAGGAAGAAGGTGCACGCAGGCACCTCAGCTTCCTGGTTGCTTCTCTTGCACCGTGATAAAAGCAAGGTGTGGCTGCAGAGGCCTCAAATGAACAGGATATTGTTTCCTGGTTTGGGATTTACCGTTCTTCAATGTAAAAACCAATCGGGGATAATTCGCTTGGTATGATGCCAACAGGCCAGCTCCACCTTAGCCAAAAGGAAGCCAGGAACTGGTTCAAAAATGGTCCAGGCCCACCAGAATATCCCAGACTGAATGGGCCTCACTCATCTGGAACCGTTTCCCACCTGCCTGACTCATACAAATGGATGTGCGAGCTTTTGCATTTCAGAACAAAACAAAACCAAACCAAACCACAGCAGGTTGATGACCACAAAGTATGCATGGAAGACAAACTTGCTTTTGTTTCCCATGAAAAAGCTGAAGTTAAGCTCAACGCTTTTCTTTCCCGGAGCCAAGAAATTGGGAAGGGGGAGGAGGGAGGCAATAATTAAGACGCTTCTTCAAAACCCAGTCAAGAGGAAGTGCAGTTGTATAAAGCAGCCTCTAGAACGAAAGGGACCACAGGATTGGAGGAAAGTGGCATTGCTACCTGTGGAAGTAATCAAGTATGGAAATGTGACCAATCCAGAGGATGAGGCAACCTTGAAACACCTGGACTATGATCCCTTAAATGTGACATTGGACAAGAGTGGTAAAAAGTTAGTACACCTCAGTATGCCGATAGAGGAGAGAATCTTTGTAGTTCAGGATTGAAATGAGGAGTGCTTGGTGCTCTCTGAGTTGGGTGGTTTTCTTGCAGACGTTTCATGACCCTACTAGGCACCAGCATCAGCGCTGAAAGGGAGGGAGTTGTGGAGAAGGAGGGGAGAGAAGGAGGAGGAGACTGTGGGGTCTTTGATGCTCTCTGAGCTTACTTGTTTTCTTGCAGATGTTTCATTATCCAACTAGGTAGCATCATAAGTATGAGAAAGGAGTGGAGCTTGCAGAGAGGAAAAGGAGGAGGAGGAAGGGAGGGGGAGAAGAGGTGGAAGAAGAGGAGGACTGTGGGGTCTTTGGTGCTCTCTGAGCTTGGTAGTTTCCTTCCAGAGGTTTCATACCAAACTAGATAACTCATCATCAGTGAAGTTCTGATGGTGTTACCTAGTTTGGTAATGAAACATCTGCAAGGAAACAATCAAGCTCAGAGACCACTAAGCAGCCATACATTAAATGAGATTAGAAATAGAAATCTCTGAAAGTATGGACAATTTCACTAGCTTGCTCCCTGGGGCAAGACTATTAAGAAGGAGGTTTTATTTTGTTTTTGCTCTGCCTGTCTCATTACAATACACGCACCCAACAGCTCTGCAAGCATCCCTTGAACTAATAAAAGTTTCATTCCGGTTTGAAAACGCTTTCATCCAGATGAGAGAAAGGACTCTAGCCTGTTTGGGGCCTGGGAGAATGTTTCCTCAATATCCTTTTTCAAGGGGGTTCAGGCTAGACAGAAAAGAAGAAAGAACAGCCACCTGGATTCTTAAGAAGTGCTAAATTTATCTGCCAGAGCCTACGACCTGGCGTCACCCTCCGTTCTCATTCCAAATGAAAAACACTTCAGTCCATCTTGTTTTTTTCCCTTCCTTCTTCCCATGAACCCTTTTGAGCAAAGCGCTGATTATGCTAAGGCCTGGTGTGTGCTGGCTGGGGTTGACCACAATGGCCAGAGGGAAGCTGAAAATAAGATCCTAAAATCAGCTCCAGGCTTGGCACCTGGAATCCAGGGAAAAACAGGCAACATGAGCAGGGAGAAAGGAGACAGAGAGAGGGAGGGAGGGAGGGAGGGAGGGAGGGAGGAAAGCAGGACGGAAGGAAGGAAGGAAGGAAGGACGGAAGGAAG
>JANHFN010004427.1:2310-13804 GCA_032468175.1 Toxicocalamus goodenoughensis
GACTCGAACCTGCAGTAATTGCAAGCAGCAGATGTTAATAACAGCCTTCTAGTCTGTTGAGCCACCAGAGCTCTTGATGAACCCGTGAGTCTGAATTTGTCCCATCACCTTTCGAAACAATTCAAGTTACAGGCCACCATTTGATTTTTCTAGTAATTAATTCTAGCAAGTTAATCATGTGCTGTAATATGATGAAATCACAGTCCAGTCTAAAGTACACCTTACTGGGTGATCTAATAGCAATTATATTGATATAACCATGCTCTGCCCTGCCTGTTGGATTGGGCATAGTTACTAAAGATGATTCTATGTTGTTGTATTTTATTCAAGCTTAAAGAGACATAGCTCTTTAAGCCACTGTTATAAGTACTGAAAAAGCTAGGATGGCTGACTGGCTGGTCGGACACACAGATGCATAGATACATAGATAGATGCATAGATAAATAGACATGAGGTTCAAATCTTATGCTTGCTTTTCCTATTTGTGTGCCTTAACAGGCAGAAACCAGTTGATAATTTGTCCAAGAAGCAATACTGATTAATCTATATCATGGATGTCAAATTTGATGCATCACGTTGCTGTCACTTTTTTCCCATTCACAGAGCTGGGGATGGGCGTGGCCTACTTGTGATGACTCTAGGCCGTGGGCTGCCAGTTTGACACTCCTGTTCTATGTAGTTAGTAGAAGTTACATTCAACTTGAAATCGACTTTACTTTTACCTCAGCTAGGTGGCAGTATCTGTATATTTTTTTAAAAAACTGCAAGGCAGGGCTGAACCTGGTTAATACTCAGATGGTGACCATCAAGAGATGCTTGGGCTTAATTGGGAAGTTGAAGAAATATCTCAGAAGGAGGCAGTGAGAAATCACTGCTAAATTGAAAAGCTGCGCTGTTGTATTGAAAACTGCTATATTGAAAATTGCATGGGTGTCTCCTTGAAGTCTCCAAGAGCTGACCTAAAGAAGGTTTACATTTTATAAATATAAACTCTTTACATTTTAAACAATACAAGAATCTTAGCTATTGGCAAACATAATTTCTAGAACTGCTTGCTTATCTTTTTTCAGGGTGAATTTAAAGTATCAGAGCGATACATTACTATGAGCGATCTCACAACTGCCTTGAGGGAAAAGAGAGTGAAGGAAATGTTTGGAGCTGGAACAGCTTGTGTTGTATGTCCTGTTTCAACAATACTATACCTGGGAGAGGTAAGAGGATAGGAGATATAGAAGCAGAAATCGATAAAGTTTATGGAATAAACAAAAGATTTGCAAGAATAAGAAGTATTTCAAGGGATTATTTGGTACAGTTTGTCAGGAAAAAGATGGATCACATTTTGCATCAATACAAGACTGAAAATTATACAGATGTAATTCTTCTTAAAGAATCTCCTATTAGAATCCTGAATTAGAGAAAAGTGTTCTTTTTTGACAGAAAGATGAAAGTAGAAAAGCATCCCATTTTGAGGGGACAAAATGGAAATTGAGTAGAGTGATTCTAAAATTTCTGTAAAAGTTACAATATGCAGAATGCAAGGCAAGAATCTCAGTAGCCCCTGAGTCAAATTGATCAATCGTTTCAATTGTAGCAATGAATAATAGCATTAGCACTTACACTTATATATGGTTCCATACTGCAGCACTCTCTGTGTGGTTTCCAATGTCAGCCTATTGCCCCCAACAATCTGGGACCTCATTTTACCAACCTCGGAAGGATGGAAGGCTGAGTCAACTTTGAGCCCCATCAGGATTGAACCCCAGGATGTGGGCAGAGTTTGACTGCAATACTGCATTCTAGCCTATGCGCCACCGGGACTCAAAGCTTGATATTTAGCTGATTATATACCACCATCAAATTATTGCTGACTCTTAGATTTTTTTTCCCAAGACAATCTCTCATTCTAACCTGGTTCTTCAATTGTTCCAACAACTGTAACTAAGTCTGTCCCCCTTACTGCTGATATGAATATCTTGCTGAAATTACAGGCATGCCCAGGAGGGAAGATTCCGTATTGTCATAGCTGATATAATTTCTCTCCTTATCCTCCTTGCAGATGCCATAATATAATTTGCACCAGCCAAATAAAATGTCTTTGGCAGTTTAGTTCTTGGGAATGAATTTAATATTTGTGTGATAGTTGAATAATGATCTTTGTCAGCTTCGCTTCGCTTCTACAGAATTTGTTTTTCTCTGAATTAAGATTGAACAGAAAAAGAAAAAAAGTTATATCTCAAATGGGGGGGAAAAGAAAGTTTTTCATTGCTGGGTTTTCATTTATTGGTTTGTTTTTCTGTTCCTAAGCCTTTTGTAATTCCATCTGAAATCAATTTCCTGAACACCTTTATATTTTAACTTAGTTTTTCTTTTCTTCTAGAATTTGCGTATTCCGACTATGGAGAATGGACCTCAAATAGCAACCCGTTTCTGGAACCAGCTAAGTGATATCCAGGTAAGGCTCTCATATGTTTTCTATGAGAAATAGACAAATGGTTGAATGGCTCGATTATTTCTTCATATCCTGACAGAAATGCTGTATGCAGACGTAATTCCACAGTCTCTATACTTTGATTCAACAATAATCAAATGAGCCATTTGATGGGCTCCATACCACTCTGGTTTCCCCAGGCTTGTTAGCAAAACCAGGTCTTCAGGTCTTGTGAAAGAGTGTCCAAGTAGGGGGCAATCCACAGGGATGAACCATCATGGAGAAGGTCCTTCTTGGTCCTACTAGATGAACTTCCTTAAGAGAGGGAACTTGTAATATTCTCTGCCTCTGGTGGGTCAGGTAGATATGACCGGGAAAAGATGGTCCTTTAGATAACCTGGTCCCAAGCCATGTAGGGCTTTGAAGGTGACAATAAGCACTGTGAATTGAACTTGGATGAAAAGAAGGACTAGGGATGACATGATAGCAGTGTTCCAATATCTCAGGGGCTGCCACAAAGAAGAGGGAGTCAAGCTATTCTCCAAGGCACCTGAGGGCAGGACAAGAAGCAATGGGTGGAAATTAATCAAGGAGAGAAGCAACTTACAACTAAGGAGACATTTCTTGACTGTTAGAACAATTAATCAGTAGAACAACTTGCCTCCAGAAGTTGTAAATCCTCCAACACTGGAAGTTTTTAAGAAGAGATTAGATAACCATTTGTCTGAAGTGGTGTAGGGTTTCCTACCTAAGGAGGGGGTTCGACTAGAAGACCTCCAAGGTCCCTTCCAACTCTGTTATTCTATTCTATTCGATGCAGTTCCCACAGTACATACATACACATCTAAGCCTGCCCAAGAACAGCTTTTTCCAAATCAAGGAGCAACTATAGGCGTTAACCAATATTCTGGGCTCACTCTCAGTAGAAGTGCCAGAACAACAATCTTTTTTTTTTTTGCTTCATTTACAATTTATTTCAAACTAAATATAGTTAACCTGTAATGGCCAACTTGCCACGGCCAACTCGCCATAGCCAACTCTCCAAGTGTTACACTAATATCGAAGAAATATTGGAATAGAATCATTAAAGAAAGGATGCCAAGGGAGGGACAAAATGAAATGTGAATGACAAAAATTAAAATAATCCTTTTAACTATTTTTAAATAATAAAACTGAATTCTTGAATTGCCCCACAGCGAGTTATCCTGTGGTGAGTTGAACATGGCGAGGTGCCTTGTCCCATTCTGTTCCCCAGGGATGTATTTAATATTCCACCCTTCAGTTACATGAAAGATGTGATGGACATTTTGGGCAACTGAATGCAATTTTAGGGCTTTGGGAATGTACTTCTTCTGTACATCACTCTCTCAACCTCTTCTTCAGCATTTTTAACAGCCAACCAAATGCAGAGTTTTCAAAAACTCTAAAATGGTCTTCCAGCATGGAGACCTACTCCATAGTTTTCACAGAAGAGGTACCCGGTGAGTGTCTTGGTTGAATAAAGACTTGAACTTGAAACTCTAGGGGTCCCCATGGCGTTTCTCCTAACCCTCTTTGTTTGTGTTTCAGTATGGAAGAGAAGACAGCGACTGGACAATCGTGGTGTCATGAATGTGAGGGACAGGAACATTTCAGCCTTCTACAAGCACAACAAAGTGCTCGAAATACCACCTGAAGGATGAACAGTTTTACTGTAGCTCTGTGTAGAGTAGTCTGTGTATTATCACTTTATTCCTGAGCTGGGCAGTTGGGTCCACATGCCAGGAAACGAAACTTAGGGCTATCATTTCCAGGCTGAAAACATCAACGTTGATCACGAAATAGCAGGAACAAGCTTTCTTTCTGTATCTCTTTGCTGCTACGTTGTGGTCAAGAAGATTTTTGCAAGCCAGAGAAGGTAGCCCTAGTGAGCACATTTTGTCTTCTGTGATTTTGGTCTAGAATAGAAATCTGTCTTCTGGTGGAGGTGCTAGATGTCAACAATAGAAACTTTCCTAACACAACCCTTGGTGTCCCTTATATCCTTGGTACAGTGGACAACTGTGTTTAGAAGTTCTTCAACTGCTCTTCATGGCAAGCCAAGTCCTCTTGGCCTTGAGTCACTTTTTAACCAGATTGTGACATGACTATTTGCCAAATGATTGAGAGTAAACTTTTCACTATCTCTTTCTCATCTGCAACCTTAGAAAATGAAAGATTTATTTTTCATAAGATAGGTAGATATAGTATATGCAGTAAATATTTCACCATCTCTTGATTTTTTTCCATCTTTAGGACAATTGTTCTAATTCACAGGAATTAGAATTTGAAGAATCCCAGCTTCTGATCACCAGCTAGAATCACATCTCACAGATAATAATTCCCAAACTGGGTCTAATTTCTCTGATGTCTAGAGGAAATTTTTTCCTGTCATTAATAAATGACTTCTATCATTGCCAAACTATGGAAAGTTGTATAAAGTAAGTTGGTTGAATGCAGAATAAGGGTCCTATTGGTTGATGGCATAGCCATCTATAACATTTTAAACAAGGCAGGTTTTAGAGAGTTGCCAGATACCAGATTATGGCCCAATCCATCATGCTTGAAATCCTTTAGAAAACAACGTTCTTTGTAGCTTCTAAAATCCTACCATTGTCTCAGCTTTTCTTGGAGACATTGATTTTAAAACCTTACCCTTCCCTTCACACAGTCTTGAAATCATGGCACCCAATGATCAGATGCATTAGAAAACTTTCCTGATTATCTGAATAAGCTTTAATAATCTACTGCATCAAAATAGATTAAAAGAGACGTTACTGAAGCATCTTGTGATATGGGAAGGCCTCTAAATCAAGTGTGGGCTGACCCTAACTTACAAGATCTACTTTGATCTTCCTTCTTTTTTCTTTTATTTCTACTAGATTCTCCCAAGATCCACAAAACTAGATCAAGTTATAAAATAATGGTCTGGAGCAATAGTTCTCACCCTTTTCTTTACCACAGACTCTTTTTAGATATATTTTGTGGCCACTGACCATGGCCACGAACCCCCAAGACTTAACTCAAGATTTAAATCTTAACATATTTTTCGAAGCCTTCGTGGACTCTCCCTATGACATTGTGATCACCCAGAGGTCCACAGACCACAGGTTGAGAATCACTGGTCTGGAGGAAGCAAACCACCTTGAAACATATTGCTTTGGTTAATTTTAAATTTTCCCTTTTTTGAATATGGTCATCTACTAAAGATAGTTTTGCAGTCTTGGCTTAGTGCCTTTTGAGTCTGGGCTTGAAGGCATCTGAGCATTAAGACATATCTTGCCAAAGAAGTTACATACAACAGTGTTCGGCACCTACTCACATTTCTTGGACCAAATATTTCTTGAGTTAATCTTACTGTAGCTTCACGAGACAGCAGTTTGATGATTCTGGCAAGATAGTCAAGGCACTGAGCTTTCTTTTTGCTAAGATACTCACAGGGACTAATAAAGTTCACCCCCTCCCTCATGAGAAGGGCATGATTTGGGAAAATTCTAACTCTGCTTCTTGAACCTTGAACCTACCTCTACTTAATGATTGATCAAGGCTGAGACTATGCCCAATTTTTATTTCCCTGTGACTTCATAAGCACCTAATTTTTTTAGGAAAAAGGATGTGACAAGACTTTACCAATTCAAAATGCAGATAATGGTAGTGAGGAGATGATTTTCATGCATTCCACACAGTTGTCTGACTGTGACCGCAAGGAGAAGGCCTATTGTAGCTTACTCCCTTATGCACACTTAAAAGCATTTTAATACCTACGGGTATTTGTTCACTCTCATCATGCCCCACCATGTGCCGAAATAAGGAGACACAT
This sequence comes from Toxicocalamus goodenoughensis, assembly GCA_032468175.1. NCBI lineage: Eukaryota > Metazoa > Chordata > Lepidosauria > Squamata > Elapidae > Toxicocalamus > Toxicocalamus goodenoughensis. The sequence goes on from JANHFN010004427.1 coordinate 8,577, forward strand.
TCAACAGCATCATGTCAAATGTTCTTTCTAGAACATCTTAACTGGATCTTAAAACTGTTAATATAGATTCTTTACATTTTGATCCAATACTCTTAGTTATAATATTCCATGTTGCAGTAACATTTCCCACAACCACCTTAGTGCAAAGCAAAACTTTTCGATTTGTATGACTTTATGGTGCATTAATCAGCAAAGGCATTCCAGAAAGATTTCATACCTTAAAACGTTATTCTTTTATTGAAGACCAGTTGAAGCTGATGATGCTGGATGGAGTTCTATTTAGAACTGTTTTCTCCAGGGTGGTTCTTCCAGGTGTCCTGAGATTCCCAGTCCAGGAATTCTCAGCCAATTCTCAGCCAACAGGAATTCTCAGAATTGGAGTTCCTACAATTCAAAGCCACCAGGACGGAGTAAGGATGGTCTAAGAACAGACTATTACTTCTCCACCTGGGGAAACTTGAAGATGTATAGACTTCAACTCCAGTATTCCCCAGCCAACTATGCTGACTGTAGAATTCTGGGAGTTAAAGTCGACACATCTTAAAGTTGCCCAGATTGAGAAGCATTGAAATAAACACAATAAGCACAAGCTGTTTCCCAATGATGGTAGATGTAATATCCTGCATCTCTTCTTCTTGCCAGTTGAACTTGTATTGTGCTGCTATCCTTGTCAGGTTCTGTTCCAGTTACTGCTAGCTTTCATTGGTGATGTGCAGCGTTTTGCTTTCCTTTTCCTTTGTTTATTGTTGGCCACATTGCTAATTGGGATGCTCACAGTTCTGATCTTGAGTAAAGCTACTACTGGAGCAAGACCATCATAATAGAAGAGTGCCTTTTGACGAAGAGTGTGTGTCTGCGTTGATAATTTGACTTGCTGAAACCAAAACTATGTAGTCAATGTTTGGCAGAGACAGGATTTGAAAAGACTGGTTCCTTTTGTTTCCCTGTCAAGAGGATAAGCAGGGGGAACTAGGACAACTCTCAGTGACTAACATGCAATGGCCATCTCATTGTGGCCAACCTGGCATGGCCAACTCTCCAGGGACACTCAACAATGCCCAACTCGCTTCAGGATAACTTCTCGTGGGACAATCCATGAGGGATAACTCAACATGATAAATGCCATTTTTGTCAATGAAAATAATGTCAAAGAAACAGTGGTGAATAACATTTATTATCACATTGAGTTATCCAGCTGGAATTGTCTCACAGCAAGTTAGTCCCATGGCGAGTTGGCCACAGTGAATTGTCCCACTGTGAGTTGTCCGGCAAGATGGCCATGGTGAGATGTCCGCAGTGAGATGTCCACAGTGAATTGGCCATGGCAAGATGACTATGGCAAGTTGGCTGTAGTGAGTTTTGTCCCATTCTAGAAGCAGGGAGGTGAGCACTTAACTCCTATCCACCCCCATTTCCTTCCTGCAATTTTCCTCCTCTAGTTACTTGCCACTTCAAGTGAGAAAACCAGATGGAAAGAAGGGGGATTCCAAGGAAAAGGAGCAAACAGGATAATAACTGTTTTTTAACTCCTCCACTGGGGTGTATCAGTAGGGGTTTGGGTCCCCAAGTCATCCTTGCATGTGCCACTGAGCATACAGCCCTCATCAAGATGTGTTTTCTGTAGCAACTCTGTCTGCTTAAAGGCCCTCCCTTAACAAGGACACAAAAGGAAAGGTTCCTCCTGTTTAGGGTGTTCACCATTCCTGAAAACCACTAAAAATGTTCTTAAACATTTTGTAGTGGTGCAGTGGTCAGAGTGCAGTACTGCAGGCTACTTCTGCTGACTGCTGACTGCCTGCAATTTGGCAGTTCGAATCTCACCAGGCTCAAGGTTGACTCAGCTTTCCATCCTTCCGAGGTGGGTAAAATGAGGACCCAGATTGCTGGGGGCAATAGGCTGACTCTGTAAACCGCTTAGAGAGGGCTGTAAAAGCATTGTGAAGCGGTATATAAGCCTAAGTATGATTGCTATTGCTAACTGCCTATCCCAAGTCCAAAGACTCACTAGGAAGACAAAAATCCTGTCTGAATATCTGGGTGATTGTGCGATGAACCCAATAATGCTGCAAATATGACAGAGAAATATCAGTCTCCAATTCCATCCTACAAAGTAAAAATGCCCTGTAGCTAAAGTGGAAATGCTCACATTTTTGTGGGGAGATGGGAGGGCAGAAATATCCTAGGGGAGGAGGGATGGCAAAAAACAACATCACCAGCTTTTCTAAATGCGGTCTTCATAGCCACCACGGCATCCATATTGAAAAGGGGCAAGTCTTTCCCTCAATCATCTATGAAAGTCTCCACAATATGCTCCCCTGCCCAGCCAGATGGCGGACCTCCAACCTCGAGAACAGACTGAACAGTCACGCAGCTCACTTAGTCACAGTTGCCCCGCCCCGCCCTCTCCTTGTTGTGAGATACAGTGTATTTTTACCTTTAAGTGCATTATGTTTACATAAACATCTCTATACATTAGCACATGCAAATGTTATGCAAATCTGTTGGCGTGAGTGATACATTTTTTTGAATGCGTGAATGATATATTTCCTTTTTGGGAGGGTATGAAAATTTGCACAGCATGAAGTTATCTAGATCTCCCGGAGAATAAGGCTGGTTTTTTTTTTTATTCTGTATTTCCCAAAATGGCAGCCTTGAGATCAGTAGGGACTGCAATTCTGAGACTTTTCAGTCTCTCTCTAGCTAAACATTTGGGGAGTTGAAATCCCAATGAAAAAGCAGCCCTCGATATCTTTGTATCTCATTATCGTACTCTTGATGGTTACAAGCTGAAAATGAGCTGTGGAGGAGCTCAGCGGGCCCAAAGTTTTGCTCTGACACATGGAAATATAATTCTTACAGGTGGCCAGGGAGGAGAATGACCAAATACATTTTGCAATGCACACTTATATGCAAGAGTGCAACATCAAAAGGCATATTTGAGGGTTGGGTTTTTTTTTTAATAACATCACTGCAGTTCTGAACCAACACCTAGAATAATCTGTGTTTTCCCTGCTGTGATTTGTGAATTGGAAAGAAGACTGGCTATAAAATGGAATTGCAAATCTTTATTTCTCTCTTTTTCCTTTCTTCAATCAGGGCTGGAAATATAAACCAAGACCTGGATGCAGAAAGTCCCACCTGTCTGACTGGGGAAGTATGGTTCGAAGGAAAAAGGTAGGAAGTACGGCTGGAAAAGATTCTATCTATATCTATTTCTTTCTATCTATCTTTCTATCTATCTTTCTATCTATCTATCTTTGGGGTTCTGTGGCGCAGTGGTTAGAGTGTAGTACTGCAAGCTACTTCTGCAGCCAGCTGCCTACAATTTGGCAGATCAAATCCCACCAGGCTCAAGATTGACTCAGCCTTCCATCCTTCTGAGGTGGGTAAAATGAGGACCCAGATTGTTGGGGACAATTGCCTGACTCTATAAACCACTTAGAGAGGGCTGGCTGTAAAGCACTATAAAACGGTATATAAGTCTAAGTGCTAGTGCTAGTGCTAGTGCTGTCTGTCTGTCTGTCTGTCTAATAAATGCATATGCTGCCTATCTTGCTGTCCAAAGTGACTGTTAACCTGAGTGGGTGTGAGGGCTCACCAGTACTTTAAGGCAGTGGTGGGATTCAACTTTGTTTACCACCAGTTCTGTGGGCGTGGCTTGGTGGGCGTGCTTTGCACGTGCACAGAGGGTTTGCTACTGACCTTCTCCTGCAATCCTGCACTCTCCCTTCGTGTTAAACAGCTGTCATGCAGCAATCTGCTGTGCTGTGAGAAGCAGCTAAGCTTCAAAACCAGGAAATAAAGGTCACAATAGAGCCAGGTTGGGCAGGTGAGCTCAGCAGCTGATCCTCAAAGCTACCAGTTCAACCAAACCGGGCCAAATGGGTAGAATACCACCCTTAAGGTCCCATGAAGCTCTTCTGAAACCTCCCATTTTTCCCCCCAGGCTTCAGGTCAGAGGCCCCGGTTCTAAAAATCTGGTTCTAAAGAATAAGCAAACACACTTCCTTAAGATTTTATTTTCTAAATCATGGAAATGACACACAAGTAGTAAAAGAGAGAGAAAAATACAGGAACCTACTAGCATCTGTATGGATGGATGCAGAGTCTGGATGGGCAGTTACAACGTTTGCTATAGCATATTAAGAAAATGCTTTGAAGTTGACTGTATAAATTTAATAAGTATTAAAACTCCATCTCTGTTCCTCTTTCATTTTAACTAATGGAAGTCAATGTTCTTACCATCAAGAAATTGGGGGCTATTTTTGAGATTGCAGATGGAACTTTCTGCTGTGTTCTTGGCTGCTCACAGTACTCTTAGAAATCTTCTCCAACATCGAAGTTCAAAAGCATCAACCCATCCTGCTCCTTCAGAGCCCAACTTTTGCTTCCATCAATTGTTGTGGCTTGCACAATTCTGATCTTTGTAGTTGTTCCATGGCCGCTGAATATCTTTTCCAAGTCCTTCACGGCTGCTTTATCAAGTGTGACTCTGTGGCATATTTCTTGTTTACTTGTTCCAAATGACTCCTTCTGTTTATTTTGGCTGTCTCATCCTTCCCATTCTCCCCCTCCAAATGGGTTACGATTGGGGTTATTGATTGATGCTTGGCAGTTACCTCTGTGAATTTATGTTTTTGTTTTTCCTTCCATTCAATTATGTCCGATTCTGGGAGACGGCCTAGACGAGTTTCTGCAGTTTTCTTGGCAAGGTTTTTCAGAAGAGATTTACCTTTGCTTCCTTCCTAGGGCTGAGGGAAAGTGACTGGCCCAAGGTCCCCCAGTTGGCTTTGTGCCAAAAATGGGCCTAGAACTCACAATCTCCTGGTTTCTAGCCTGATGCCTTAACCACTACACCAAATTTGCTCTCGCATTTATGTACCCCTACCATAAACTCTAAAAAAGTAGGGACGCGGTGGCTCAGTGGCTAAGACGCTGAGCTTGTCGATCAGAAAGATTGGCAGTTTGAATCCTTAGCACCAGGGGTGGGATTCAAATTTTTAACAACCGGTTCTGTGGGCGTGGCTTAGTTGGTGGGCATGGCTTGGTGGCCATGTTATTGGCTGGGCGTGGCCAACTCAACATCACTCACATCGAGGCACACATCCCCTTGCCTGGCCTCCCATGACTGTGGGGATGCTGCAACAGTCATAAGTGGGAAAAATGGTCATAAGTCACTTTTTTCAGTGCCATTGTAACTTTGAATGGTCACTCCACACAAGCAAAGT
>JANHFN010004428.1:15065-29885 GCA_032468175.1 Toxicocalamus goodenoughensis
TTCAAGTCAAAAACATTGTCAACAAAAACTATAAGTCCAATCAAGGCAAGATGAGATAATTAATCCAGCAGGGCAAGAGAAGGAATTCTAGACCTGAAGGAACAGCTTTAATTCAACCCAGTTGGGAGAATGCCAGGAACACAGATAACCAAAGTCAACACAAGATCAACTCATGTTTGTTCCCAGCAGCTGCTGCTCTCAGCTTGCATCTCTTTTAAACTCTCTTCCCACGTGTGTCTAATGAATGGAATCAGGGCCCTTTCCTCCCCCATAAGTCACGCAACCCATGTTGCTGTCTTCTCCATTCCTCCCTGAATGCTCTAGGTCTAGAATGAAGAGGGGGTGGGCTTGGGTCTTCCTCTGAACTCCCTCTCCCTTGTTCTCCCTTTCTCCTGCTCTGCTCAACTGGACTTTGCCCATCCCCAGTTTCCTCCACAGCCAACATATCCACACTCCCATTCCCTGTCAGCTGTTCATCTTCCTCCTCAGATTCGGACAGGGATATGACACCCGTGCATCAATGATAATGAACTGTCCCAAAGTGATCAGATCATCAAAGGATAACTCACAGATGGCCTAATAACTTTACTGGTACACTATTAATTGTCCAAAGGTCTACAGCAGGGGTATTCAAACTTGACAGCTTAAAGACTTATGGACTTTAACTCCCAGAATTCGTCTTCCAGTCATGTTAGCTCAGGAATTCTGGGAGTTGAAGTGCCTAGTTTGAAGACCCTTGGTCTACAGTATAACATTGTACAACAATGTTTTGCATGGAAAATTATCAGAAACATTTTGTCTAATATAATGCAACAGAAATCTTTGTCTAAAGTTTGTAGAAAATACTGGAAACTTGATGAGCCTTAAACTTTGATGGCAAAAAACTTTTGGATTGAAGAAACAAAATTAAACAGTTTAGCCATAACCCCCCAAAAAAAATTTGAAGAAAAATTTCTGAAGTATTTAAGGAAAAGAGCACAGATTTCCAACCATTAAGAATGAATGGGGAAAGGATTTTTATGGTTTAGATTATGTAAAAGCAAGTGGTATAAAGTAATACAGGATAGAAAAATAGCAATTGTATAATGACCTTCATAGTCAGTGACCTGTATATTGTTGAACTTTGGTGGAAAGACTTCATGCACCAGTAAACACAAGAGAGCCCAAGTCTTTTTCTTAACTAGCAGTTTCAAACCAAATTTAAAAATAAGAATTAAAAACTCCTGGATGACTACAGGAAGTACTTTGAAAGTATTTTTACAAAGTACTACATCAAAGATTGTCCAAATTTTTGCACTATCAATTATCATTATTTTCTTAATTTGGAATCTGTAAACAACTTAAAATATTTAAAATAAGAAAATAGTTATATACAAACAGTAAAACACACATTCATATATTTGCAGAAATATATGGTGTTTACTTTGTACTATATAGAAATTCATAGCTTATTTATTAGGTTTTATTAAAACACATTTTGATCAGATACCTACCTATGTTTTGTAAATATTTGTATATTAGTTATTTCATTGTATTGAAATCTGTTCTTGTTAATCATTTTGAATTAATTATACCTCAGTCAGATTGAAAATATATATTGGGTTTTTTTAATAAATTTATTCATTATTTTTCTCTTAGTTCATATCATTAGAGTTACATTACAATTAGGGCTGGGTTTGGGAATGTCAGTGTTTCCTGACATAACCTGGAAGAATAATTAAATACACATAGCCACACATTCTCTGACAGATACTCGCACTAGTTATTTAATTATTTTATATCTGTCTGTTATGAATAGGGAATTATTTCTTCTACAACAGGGGTGTCAAGCTTGATCTCACCGTGGGCTGTGTCAGAATTTTGTTTGCCCTTGGGGGGACCATGATGGGTGTGGCCTGGTCATCGTGGCTGACTGGATGGGTGTGGCTGGTTCTGGAATGGCAGGGGCCGGTCCCTCACCCTCTCTGGGACAGCCCAATTCAGTGGCCTATCATGGGCTGGATGCTGCCTATGGGCCTCATATTTGACACCCTTGTTCAAAAAATAAGGAATGCTGGTCTAAACAGTTGTTGTATCAGTTTATATACTATCAAATCTCTCCTGTCTTTTTGTAACATTAAAATTTCCAGACTAATGCATCATAGAGCAACATTTTTTTTAAAAAGGTACCTCAAAACTGCTAACTAAAATATCTGTAAAAAATCCAGAACCTATTAGTTTTGCTAATTTCAAGGATTTTCAGAATGGTTGTATTCACATTGTGCTGCTGAAACACTGCAAGTCAGCCACAGTCATCTGAACATGATATCCAATGCTGTCTGCCACCTTTCCTCAAGCACGATCAATGGCGAAGCCAGCATGAATTCAACCCCCAACTCCCTCTAAATCAGCCCCAAAAGACACCATGGTCAATGGTGTCATAACCCATAATACATAACCAATTTGTAAGTATGGAAATATCAGTACTTTGAAACATTTGTGGACAATTGGAAAAACTCTGATTCTTGAGGTGTTTCTGAACTGCTGTCATGACTATAAATAGCATGACCAATAATAAAGTAGGGTAACGTTTAAGAAAATGGTGTTGAAGCTTGCAAGTATGTTGCTCTTTTTATGTGAGTTAGAACAATGTTCCACATAATTCAGAATTATCTAACAGACTGGTAAATTTACCAGTGTTTCATCAGTAATATTTCCTAGACTTCTGTGTAGGTGCTGGGAATTAAATATGGGGATTCTGTCTGTCAAACATATGTCTCCAGGTTGCGATGCAGATCATTATTATCAGGACAGGGTAAGGACTCTGGAGAGTTATGATATTTTCAGATTCAGAATTTGATTATGAGTTAGGCAAAGGAAAGTATAAAATATCTATTGGCCACTAAGCTTTCTTTTAGAAACTGTTATCTCATCCTTCTCAGCTTTACTAAATATAAAGTTAACTTTGGAATAAAGTAGCAGTACTTGTATTTATTGTATGTATATATGTATGTACGTATGTACAAACGTACGTATGTATGTGCGTACGTATGTACCTACGTACTTACGTACGTACTACGTATGTATGTATGTAAGTATGTATGTATGTATGTATGTATTTTTGCTATAAATTTGTGTTACTGATTCTTTTAGTTGTTGCTGTAAGAAAATTGGTGAAATGAGAAATGTAGATGGCATTCTTTAGTTCTGTTAAAAATGGATGCACGTGCCTGTGCTGGCATCTAAGGATTTTTTTTTTTGAAGCAGCCATTTGGAATTTTTTCACAGTTATAGCTGCTTTAATATATAGATGAAGACTATGCTAATCACGCTGAAAATACTTGTTGCAGAACCCTAATATGATTACTATCTTAATGGTCAGAAATGCTTGGACATAAATTGTCCCTGCAAATAAATGCAAATATTATGTAGACGTAGGACAGTACAGGGAAATGACAAGAATACAATGGCAATACAATACAATAATAATACAATGACAACACAATGACAATGAGAAGACAGTGACAAGACAAAACAAGACTAGCCAGAGACAACAAAAGGAAAAGACAGGTACAACATAGAGATTAGACAGACAAGACAATGGCAATACAATACAGGGACAATACAGTGATGATATAATGACAATGCAATGACAATGGCAATACAATGACAGTGACAACACAATGACAGTGATAATAACAATACAATATAGGACAAGACAAGGAGAATAAGACAATGACAAGACAGGGAAAAGACAATGATTGTGAGAAGCTAATACTACCTGGAAGCATCTTGGAAACCAGTGCAGGTCACACAATGGTACTATTGCAGGGATGAAGTGTGGAGTGCTCAGAACTTCACACACTGCTGCATTTTGCAACAGTTGAATCTTCCCAGTATTTTTCAAGGACAGCCCAATAAAGCATACATTGCAATAATCCATGAAGCAAATGACTAAAATGTTAGTGACCATAAGCATAATCTCCCAGTTCAATTCATCTGTGTACAAGATTAATTCAGCAGAATAAAATTGTGATTTCTAATAAGGCATTTTAATAAGGATAACCAAATACAAAAAATCAAAAGTAGAAAACAAAAAAGTATTCCTATGTCTTTCTTTCTCTCATTCTATCTTTTGTAGGTGTTGGAAGAGCAAAATTAATTTATTTGCTGCATTTCTGTCTCTTAAAGTAGAAGTTTAGTTTCTTGAAGGAAGAAACCTTTTGTTTCCATCTGTTTTGCTTCATAGGTGAAAAATGCAAGATCTGTAAAGATTTGAAAATTAGGCAATTTAGAAACAAATTATAAAAGTGGCATTCATTTTGGTACAGCTGAAATGTAGCTACAATGTTATGATTATAGTCCTTGAAACTTCACACATCATCATAGAATACAGTTTATTAAGTTTGTACAAGATAAGATTTCAATATGATATAATCTATTTTAGTTATTTTTTCATGTTTAGATTCTAAAATGTGTGTTTGATGACAATTGCTCATGTTCCTAGTCATTTTAAATTGTTTTTACTTATTTATTTATTGTTCTGGCGAGGTTATAATATTCCAGTGTGCTTTCCTCCACAATATTTGGACAGCGCTTGTTTTGTTGGCAGTCCATTTACTTGATAAAAGTCAAGAAAATATTTCTTGGGAAGTGCTCTTGCTCAGTAACAAGATAGGGATATAAAGATTGCTTATTCCAAACTCTGCTAAACACAGGAGCAGAGATAAAGAAACTATTTGGCCTTGGTGCAAATTGAATTAGCTGACCTTAATATCATTTCCTGCCCTTTGATTTTATGATTCATTTTAAATGAACATTTCTGCGCTCTTCCCTCTGCCACTTTAGGTATAAAATCCATAAGAGCTCATTAAGGCTTGATTCATACATTGCATTTTAGATGTACTTGTAACCTGTAAATAAAATATGAACATAAATTAAAGCACATGTTTGCAGTTAATTTTAAAACTGTATGTTCACTTTCCTGTATGCATGTTAAAACAAGCATAATTTGAATTTGCACATTTCACAACTCTTGTTGCTTTAATAATACTTGATAATACATTTTTTTATTGCTGATGCCTTTTTACTGTCAATGGGCAGCTGGATAAATCAATACTTTATCAGAACAATCCCAGTTTTATATTAAGAGAGAAAAAGTCATATGATTATCTGGCAGAAGAAATTAGTACAATTTAGTGCAGGGAGAAACAGAGAGCCTTTCTTTCTTTTGCGCTCTGTTCTGTCAGCTGTAGCATTGTTAAAATCTGATCTTTAATCCGGAAATAATCAATAAACTGCACCCAATTCCTATCAAAAAAAGAACCTACTATGTAAAAGATGATGGCAATTAAGAAAATAGAATTTCTATTCCTTTCATTCCTATGTTATCTTATTTGCATAGAAATAAAGTTAACCACAGACAACACATGACTGTAATGAGAATAGGAATTTTACTTCATAGATGGAAGTCAGTTGCTGATGGTAATGAAACCAATCTGCAAATGAATTTTTAAAGGGTGCAATACTTTATCATGAGTATGTTGTCATCGCTCAGGCAACATTTCCCTCTTTGGAGTGTGGTGCTATTAGTTGCAGATTAAGAGCGATGACAGAATTATGTTCTAAGTACCCCCTTTGCAATGTCAACAGGCCTTAATGATAACATAGTACCTCTATTGTTAAGGAGTTTCATGTCTTATTTAGTGTAGATGGGAAAATCTGGCATTTTCCAACCTATGACTGTATTTTACTACTTATGCTGTCACTTTTACCAGCTGTTGAGACAAGAGCAGGTCGTCAGATCTTATTTTTCTTGGTGATTTATTGATAGCAGTTAAAACATATTGTATAAGAAAAAGAATAATCAGCCAGAATTGGACAACAGGCTATTTTTTAAAACTTCCAATTCATTCCCATTCATATCAATTCTGCTTTTGTGAATTTGTAGCAACACAGAAATATACTGTAGATTTTTTTTAATGATGACCAATAAGTAATATATTTTGACAAATCAATTATTTTTTCTGATATAGAACATTTCTTCATGTATCAGTGTCATTTATATGAGTAGAATGAATAGTGAAATAAATTAAATCTTATTTTTTACAAAGACAAATCCTTAACCATGGTTTGAGGCAGATTCTCTACTGCTAAGTTTGGAACTACCTGAAGAGCAGTTCTTTGTCAGTCTATTTCCAGAGTTCACAGTATATATATAGTGTGTGTTTGTGTGTTTGTGTGTGTTTGTGTGTATGTGTGTCTGTATGCATATATACCTACACATATACTTACATATATACATACATTCAAATTAAATGTTACATTGGTTGTAATTGTGTTGTGCTGATCAACATGCTATTATCATGCCATTAATCTCTACCTGATATTTTTAGTTATGTGCATTGTAAGTTAACATCTCAGAAATGAAATTTCACAGTGAGTGACCAAGATAAGAATTGGATCCTCACAATTGATTTAAGACAAGTATTATACTTCTAACAGAAAAGTTAAAATATTAATGGTTTCCTATAATTGTAACTATCCAAAAGGCCACCATCAAATCATCAGTGTTATTACTGTTCTTTCTGTATAGCAACCACATTTATGGTGGCAAAACATAAAAAGTCATTTTCTAGAGTGAGATGGCTAGTATATAAATCGAATAAATAAAAAAATGATCAATTTAATGAATTCTCCTCGCAGAAGGAAGATTAGTGTTTTATAAAGATTCTTACAGAGACTTGGTAATGAACTTGGTGCCAATAAATTGGGCTTATTTGTTGACATATGGAAAATTAGATTGAAAATTATCCTAAATAACAAATAAATTACAAGCCATGATACTGTATTAAATCTTCATATGAGATCATGAAACTACTTTTGGAAAAGATGCAGTACGGAAATAGAAATTGAATATCTGTAGAGATTTGAATGAAGTTATATTTTGTAAGTGGGACAATAAGAACAGGAAAAATGTAACATTCAGAAAAAAATGGCCAAAATGAACCTTACTTGTTCCAGGATAAAATAATATGACAAACATTTTATTTGCAAAACCTGAAAACATTTTCCTTCTTGCATTGCTCATTAGTCTTACGAAAAACATGAATAAATGATGAATAAAACAATTCATATACTTAATATACTTCATATACTTCATAATATAAATATCTCAGGATTAGTGATGCTATTTAAAGTATATATATATATGTAGATCCTCAGGTAGGAGAGTTGAAAAATATGACAAATATGTCAGTGATGAACATGGTGAACAATTTCATGAGAATATTTCAAAGATGGAAAAGTGGTATTGAGGCAATATACTGAAATCCCAATATACTGGCTAATTACTACTTGAGTCGTAAGAGAGATGTTCCTGAAAATAAACCCATTTTTTTTAAAGCTAACAATTTTACACTTTTAATTAATGTGTAAGTACTGGCTATTATCAAAATAAAGTTGTGTTACAGAAAAACCTTGTCTAACAGAGAAATTCTGAAAACATATTTGAATTCAGCATAAAAAATATTTGATTAACCAGTTTTCAGATACACATACTATTTTGTTTTTCATTGCCCAGTGATATCTTTCCTTTGTATCTAATTGTTCATAGAACTTCTATTCTACTTCACTAACTCAGCATAACATCTTCTCTTTATTTATAGTGCCAGCTGTTTTTATTCCAAGTTCAGGAAATAGATATTCTTAAATTAGAAAAATGGCTTCAGTATATACATGATCATATCTGAAATAGCCTGTAGAATTTCTTTATTTTTATAGTTCAGACTAATTCCAGGATACACATCTGATGCAACAGTTTTGTTCTTGTATTATCTGATTAATGCTCTTTTCCCATAATCTTCACAGCAGACTTATCTCATTCCTGACCTAATTCTTTATTGTATTCTCCTATAATATACTCTTAAAATGAATGATTTCCTAGAAACCCTGTAAATGTAATTCGATTTTTAACTACTCATGAATTTTACATGAATGAGAGGTGAGAATTCTCAATATTGAGAAGGTATAAAACAAACTGGTTCAATTCTCCAATTAACCCAATCGCCAGCTCCATTATTTGAAATAATTTGTAGAACTCATACAAGAGTTATGATTAATAGTATAGTATTCTAAGCTTTTAATATTATGTCATACTCTTTTAACATATATAATCATTTTAAAAGGTGATCTACAGTGAAATTCTTATTTGTAATGGTATGTACTGCTGTATTAATTTCTATTAATAATTTATTTATCTTATATTTTAAATGCTAATATGCAAATATCTGAAATTTATTAATCATACATGAAAAGCATATTATAAATTTAAATATAAATATCAAAATGTTTTAGCTTCTTCCAATTTTTTTAAACATTAATATTTTATTTATATATAAATTTTTTTTTAATTAGTTGGCTATTAAGAACAAGAAAACACTCCCAAGTATATGTTGATGTTCCTCTCCATTTTAATATATTATGCTTACGGTTTGCATAAACTTTCTTAGTTTCTTTGACCAACACAAGAAATCTTGTTTAAAACTAATGCAAAGGTTTTGTAACAATGCTGATATTTTTCTGCTAGATACTGTATTAATTATTTTATTAAATATTATAAGATGTATTTTGGAAATTCTGTTTAATTTAAATTAATACTTACTTTATGCAGTTAGATTTTTCTACTTTTATCTGGAGAGAAAGCAACTATATTCTTTTATATAAATTCTCTTCCTCGTCTGTCTCTTTCTTTTTTGTTATATTATTATTTCTGCAAAACAAAACAAGCTTAGATTTTAGGTATACTTTATATTCAAAAATAGTTTTATGTTGAAATGTAAACCTATATTTTATTAGCACCGATTTATCTACTTAATACTATTGTTTCTGAGTGTTATTGCAGTTTGGAGTCTTTCCTAAAGTTGCTACCAATTAAGATGCAATGACTCTTCAGTGCATTAACATTATCATTCCCTATAAAACAGTAACAGCAAAAAATTTAAGTCTTTAAATGAAAACTTTGTATCTTAACCAGATAAATGAATTTTGTAATTCAAATGATAAAAGTTAATGAACTTAATATTGGCTATATATGTTGCAATAACATGCCAATTTGGTTTTCAACAGGGTTTAATTTTCCAGACATTCCCATTAAGGTATTAATTATGCCCATTTAGTAAAGTAAAAGGACAATAAACTTTCTTAATAGTTTGCCTATTTCATATTAGTGTCTAGATTATCTTCTGCATGGAAACCCATAATCCTGTACATTAATGTTTTGGATACTTTAGTATAAAATCTGATATAGATACTAATGATTTTATATACTTTTTAAAAAACACTCTTTACTGAAGATATGGACAGACATTAAAAAGTTCTAGTCCTGTCTTGGACAAAAAGCCAGCCAGGTGACCTTGGGATAGTCACTTTCTCTCAGCCCTAGAAAGGAGACAATGGCAAACTACTTCTGAAAATACCTTGTCAAGAAAACTGCAGGGACTTGTCCACGATATTTCTGAGAATAGGATATGATTGAATAGAAGGAAAAAAATATTTTTGATTTGTCTTGAGATATGGCATGTGTAAGTTTTATTTCAAATTAAATAAATTCATAAAATTAAGGTTTAGTTGTGTTTTTCATGTTATGCTGTAATCCATGAAAGAGCTTTTGTACAAATAGAGGAGATAGCTTCCAAACATGAAATGATATTGGGCTTTTAATTGAATGTCATGTTCTTGTGTAGAAATGTCATCTTTTCAATTTACTGGCAGTGCAAAATCATATGTTCTTGATTCTGACCTATACTGTTTACCTAAATGATAAAGATACACTTATATACAAATGCAGATTAATCAGTTCCATTCCAATTCAACTGAATATAGGAAGCTAGGTGTCAACTCACGAAGCATTCCTGGCCTGCTCTCGAGTTGCCACAGGCAAGAGGGATGGGGAATCAAGCCTTGCAACTGCATTGGGGAACTTGCATTTTAGTCAAGAACCCTGACACTAGGAAGTAACTGACTTATATATACATGGTCAACATTTCTATTCTTCCTGCTATTCAATACTTAAAATTAGAATCAGAATAAACGTCTTGTTCCAAAACAGTGCTTAAGTATTTATGGGTTTCATTGAGTAATTTTTTAGTTTAGACCCATGATGGCAAACCTATAGCATGTGTGTCAGAAGTGTCATGCAGAGCCATTTTTGCTGGCACACAAGCTGTCGGCCCAGATCAGGTCCACTGCGCATGCGTGCATGCCACCCACCAGCCAGCTGATTGTTGGGTATCTGCCGTGCATATGCCGGGGCAGGGCATGCACAGGAGATGCGCACGCATATGTAGGGGTGGGTGGTTGAACGCACATTGCATTATGGGTGCAGGCACACATGCTTTCAGCAGGCGAGGACAAAAAAGTTAGAAATCACTGGTTTAGACCAAAGCTGCATGAATACTTGCCCTATTTTTCTTTGTGTCTTTCTTTAATACAGCTGTTTGGTATCTTGTATTTATTTCACCTAGAAATACTGGATTGCATAACAGCATACACAATCTTGCTGTCAAAAAGGGACAGAAGGTAGAATATCAATTAATCTCTATAGTTGCTGATTCTGTATTTATACTGGCTGAAAACATGGCATCAGTGACACTGACCTGAGGGTTATTTTGCAAATTGGCAAGAGCAACTGTCCGGCACAGTTTCAGTGTCTAACAATATAACTCCTGCATTGCTCTTATTTATTTGCTGTCACTGAAGAGTTATATTCATTTCCTCATTGCAAGCATCCTACACTAAGCTGTTAGACTATTTTCCTAAATACAGTATGTTTTTTTAGCCACAATGGAAATATATAAGGATATTTTTAGTGGAAAATGAATATTGCATTTCAGAGAATAATTGAAAAATGTATTTGGATTCTAAATATTTTCAAGTATGGTTCTTTGTTGTCTTAGAACATTTTTAATTTTTTCTTTTAAAAATTATTCTGAATGTGATTGAACTGTTAAAGATATAGACTTCAAACTAAATGAATAGATAACTAGTCATATTAAAATGACTATGGCACGTACAGCTTACAGGTAAGAAACAAATTTGCTTTCCAATACATAATTATAAAAAGTGGTAAGAACCAAATTTCCAATTGTCAGCATTAGCCAGCATTAAATGTATGATTATATGAATGTGCGTATAGATTTTATGGATAGATTATGACAGGAGAAATGAGTCTGTGGTCATCCTTTTCTATTTATCATTGATAGACAGCTAAGTGACAATTATGGTTATTGGACATTGCCTGCACTAGCATATTATAGCAGAATGTAACTTGCAAAAAGGCAGTAGTATTTTAAAAAGGATAAGGTCAGTTGTCAATATTAGTTATATATATGATGTAAAAATAACAAGACAAATATGTCTTGACCTATTCACCTAGACTTGCAAATTTAACATCTATATTCTATCCTGTTTAGAAAATAGCTGGAACCATCTTACGTGGCATGGAAATTTAAACTTCAACAAACAGCTAATCTGTTTTTAGCATTTCTAGAAAGTTACATCTTCTATTTTTTTCTTATTTATCTGAAGTAAATTGCTTCAATGCCAGTGTCCTTGAATATTTGTTAAACTGTTTAAAATGTAGCAGTGAATCTATCATATTAACTTAAAAATTCAAATTCTGCCAAGTTCTGAGTCACGACTGGCAGCTCAAATATATAAATATTATAAAATTAGCTTAAAAGATATGCTGTGCAACATCTGCCTGATAGAAAAACATGTAACTAATGGAGCCAAGAATAGCATTACAAGGTATTTATAGGTGTATAGTGCTTGATAGAATTACCATTAATGTTCATATTATATATTTTTGTGGGATTTTTATATTTTAGTTTATAGAATCTTATCAAACATTTGAGATCTTTTATCAAAAGTTGAAAAGAAAAGAGGTTAAAATTCATCAGTGGTTCCCCTGTCTCTGAGTGGAAAAAGCTCCAAAAAGATATCCCAAGGACAGTCCCATATTATATTATATTATTAAGTAATTTCAAATTCCGTTTGACATTTCCTACATAGGTTGTCCAGGCAAGTGAGGTAACGTGATGGTTTTTTAAGGAGAGGACAAACCAGGGTCTTCTTAAAATGTTCCAGGAATGTTTCCTGATGCAGTGAGGAACCTGGCCTAGTCTTTATTTGAGAGTCGTGACTGGGTCTCACTCACTGATTGATTGGAAAGAACTTTGACAGTGACACAATTGGACTGACTCCATCACAAGATTCAAAGGATTCTGGGGCTATTTAGGACCTGAAATGCTATGAACTTGCCTCTAGGGTTAGAGCATAAGGGCGGCAGATGCATTTCAGTGAATGTCAGTTACCCATTACCTAGAGTGAAAATAAAGTGGTGAGTTCTTCATGGACCAATCCTCCTCCTCATTGGTCGCTGAGATGGAGGCCATTCCAGGATGGCACAGTCTGCATTTGTATTCGTTTCATATTCTCAATATGCTACATCTAATATATTGCTTTTGAAATCGACACTATGATTTATCCTATCATCTAAATATCAGTCCCTTTAATTTTAAAAGTCTTCTGTTTTTCAGCAACTCCATTCTTTTCATCCAAAATAAATAGCAAGATGCAAAATACAATTTCAAATTAGGTAAACCCCAGTCCTCCTTTTATCTTTGTCTCTTGTAACACCTAACTATGGATTTCCCTCTTGGTATAAAAAATAAAATAGATCGTGCTACTGTATAAATTGTATATCAATTGCCAAAAAAGGTACAACAATGAAACAAAATCACCATTCTTATCAAGATACTCATCTTTATTGCAGAATTTCCCCCCAACAGAGATTTTTCCCATGTTAACATATTTTTTTAACTTCATTCCATGTCTTAACATAATCCAGGTCTTCCTTATTTTCAACCAATAGCCAAATCATCTGTATACCTCAAATTATTTATGGTTCTTCTTCCAATGTTCACTCCCAAATCAGGCAGTTCCAAATCTCATTTCTGCATGATCAATTCAGCATACAGATTGAAAAATAATGGTGATAAAATACATCTCTGTCTAACTCCCTGATATTGAATCAATCTGTCACCATAGTGTATTCTCATTGTTGCCTCCTGATCATGGTATAGTGAGTGATATGATAAGTCTGATCATGTGGGTTGGGACACCAAGATCATGCAATGCCATCGATAGCTTATTATGTTCTACACAGTATACTATAAAGTTTTTCTGTAATCAGTAAAATGCATATATAGATCCTTTTGATATCCATGTGCCTTTTACTGTTCTACTGTTGGCAACATGATGCAATGTGTTGAGTGCCACATCTTTTATTAAAGCCAGCTGCACTTTAGGTAACTCTTGTTCAATGATATTCTGTAGCCTCTGTTGAATGATCTTTAACAGAATCTTGCTTGCATGAGAAATCAGTGCAATTGTGCGATGCACCATTTACCACTTCACCATTTACTTATCTTTATATTCCAAATTACATTTCTATATAGATCTGGTGAAAAATATTAGTACCTTTCCATTTTTTTAACCAAAGAATCCCAATTTGGTCTGAAATAAATTGAAACTGAAACACATAAATAGCATCCATTATTCTTTATTCCATAGCCCATGGAGCAGACTTTGCTGCTCCATGGGCTGTGCTGCTTTGCTGCAAAGCCAATTCTCCAGCAGCAGTTCAGAACAGCAGATAACATCAACAGAAGCTTTCAACTTTAAGATGACTAAATGATGACCAAAGATTGTATCGTAAGCTCAGGTAATATAGGAGAACAGACTTATTCATAAGACTGTTTAGGAATTATTTCTAGGCATAGGTGCATACATTAACTATAGTACAATATATAGTGTAATATAGTATATACCTATTAATATTATTAAAATAGATGTTATAAAAGTAAGTTGGAACCCTGGTGGTGCAGTGGTTACAATGCAGGCACACTCTGCCCCCAGAATTCAATCTTGGCAGGGCTCAAGGTTGACTCAGCCTTCCATTTTTCTGATGTCAATAAAATGTATTCAGTGTGCCCAGGGGTTTGTACCCATCCATAATCTGAAGGGTAAGCCCAATAGCAAGGACATGACTCCCAATAGGATTGCTTTCTTGAACAAGTTTTTTTAGCTCTACCTCTGTCTTTTCATCTATATTCCACCTGATGCCAATGTCAGCGTAACACCTTCTAAGCTATATGATGTCATCTCCAGGCAGCAACAAACTCACCCAGAGGACACTCTTGTCATGGCTGGGGACTTCAATCAAGTCTGTTTAAAGACAGTTTTCCCCAAGTTTCTGCAGTATGTGTAATTTTCCACCAGAAAGAAGAACACCTTAGACCATGTGTACTCTAATCTGAAACCGGCATATAGAATAATCCCCCTCCCCCACCTGGGTACATCTGACCATCTTTCACTTCTGTCTTGCCCAAAGTATGTCCCTCTCAGGAAAATAATTCAGCCAGTTATGAAAATGATTAAAATCTGGCGAGAGGGTGCTCTCGGTAAGCTGCAGGACTGTTTTGAAACCACTGAGTGGAGTGTATTTGAACATCAAATCTGCATAAATACACTGATGCTGCACTCTCTTACATCAGTGTGTACTGACAGTGTAACAATGGACAAGTGTATCAGAGTCTATGAGAATTGTAAACCCTGGATGACTGCTGAGGTACGGACACTTCTGAGAACCCGGGATTCTGCCTTTAAGGCAGGGGACAGGGATATATATATAGAGGGGCTAGGGCAAACCTTAGAAGAGGCATTAAGACAGCAAAACAACAATACAAATATAAGGTGGAGAACCACCTAGCAGATAAC
>JANHFN010004428.1:53140-74812 GCA_032468175.1 Toxicocalamus goodenoughensis
TTCACCCCCCCCCCCCCCCCCAAATTCCCCAGATCTTGGTATATCAATTGTATAAATTGCCGTGAAGATAATATTCATATCAAACTGCAGGTTCAGATTTAGAGTAAAACTCCCTCATATAAGTTATGGATCTTTGTCAATATACATCAGCCCCTCCCTCTTTTGAAAATAGAAAATTATTTTTTTTATGTGTGGAATTCAGGAAATACTATTATAGAAACATTATCTTTCCAAATGTTTCTGGTGCATGAATGAAATTTTCAAAGAGGCTGGAAGAATCCGGGTAATTGAAACTGAGAAATGTTTTAGAAGTATACTATTTCCATAGAAATAGTTGAAAATATATAGCAGACATTTGTCATGGCTTTTGAATTCTGTTTTGTCTCTGGTTTTATACCTTATATAGTTTGCTTCTGTATAAAAATATTAGGAATTTTGTGTTTAATCTCAGCATTCATCCATTATTACAGCTGTGTTCTTAATGGTGTAATTTTCTCATGTTAATCTATAATTTTATATGGGAATAAATTGAAATTTCTCTAGTATTTTGGAGGAATTCAAATAGAGAACATTTTATGTATAGAACCTTGCTATTTTGTATGTAGGAGATGATAGGCTGAGCCTGAGGGAGGGATCAAGTGCTTCTTTACTCACGAGTCCCTTTGCACCTTCAAGAGATCTAAATCCAGCCCACCTTGAATTCCATTGACTGTTATCTACCATCAATTTGCTTTGAGCATTAATGGTTCAGATTCTTGTAGAGTGTTAGCATGTAATAAAGCTGTATTCATTTGAACCAACTTGGCTCCTGATTTCCTGTGCTTGACATTGTGGTTTTTGTGGAGAACAATATTTTTGGGGGTGTATGTGTTATTTTCTTATGTATGTATGGATGTCTCATTCAAAAACTCAATATTGTTATTGGAGTTTTGCATCAGCTAAAGGAGTTACCCATCCATGATAGTATTTCTGAGCTTATCCCACATAATTCTTTTAAGTATAGAATCAAAAGCAATTTTAAAATTTAAGAATACCACATATAAAGTTGATTTTAAATTATGTACATGTTTCCAGAAAAAAATGCTGTTGCAACAAAGATGTATGATAAGATAGTACCAAAAATGGGAGCAACTTTCTCTAAAGCTAGCTTATTCATTTCCTAATTGTTTTTTCCAGTTTCCAGCTGAGCTGGAAGCTAAATGTTTTCAAATAAATTTGGAGGTTTATAGTTAGCTGGATTTTCCTTATTCTCTTTGATGTAAACAATGTTATTATTATCTCCCAGATATAGGGATCTGCCTTACTTGATCAATAAATGTAAATAGATAGGCCATCAAAGGTGCTCACCAGTTTCAGTTTAATTACTTTAGGCAAGACAAAATCATTATTTGGAGCATTTCCAGTTTTAAACAATTGTACGTTTTCCACTTCGAAAATAATTGAAGCAGCTATCCAATGTGCTGAAGTAATAATCACACTATTATTGTGCCAATGGAAGAAAAGAAAGTGCTTTGGTAGAAGCCTAGGAACAGAGGTATCTAAGATGGATTGTTCTATCCCTGCAAAAATTGAATTTTCAGTTTTATTATCCAGAGCTGATAAGAAATTATATCTCTTAAGCGGATATGAAATAATATCTCTTGCTTTGGCTCTACTTTACTTACCAAATTCTTGGGATGTTCTAGAGCTTCCTAACATTGTGTTATATTGTAAGTTTCTATTGTCAGAAAATGAATACATAAAATGCCTAAAACATCTATTAGAATTGGTGTAATCACATCCATAGCAATTAGCTCATAACTAAAGCTCCATATTCTCTGTTTCTTAAAGGGATCCTTTATTAATTCAATTAATAATACTAATAAAATCATTCCTAATGTAAGATCCTTCAGGCAAGCGCACTATTGAATGATCAGCTGGTTTTTCTGCTTTTCTTATCAGAGTTTACAGATGTTTTTATGTGAAAATGTCCTTTTAAAGTCATTTTTATATTGAAATTGTTGCATGTTGAAAGTTGGAAATTATCTAATCAGCTAGAGGTACTGCTGATGCACAAACTAGTAGCAGCGCTAGCCTAAGCATTTCCAAATGTTTAATTAGGTTTTCCTGGTCACATCTTGGTAGCATTCCAAAAGACTCAACTAGCTTTGCTCTTTCTTCTAAATGCCTTTGACCTCCTGTGTACATGAATATTTATTTAAGCAGCCTCCTTATAATACATAGGTCCCTATGAGTGATTGTATCTGATGTATCACATTTAGACTTTAAATAATTAACTGTTGTAGGTGGCGAATTTAGCAGAGTGCCCACTGGTCTTTCATGAAAACTCAAATTGGAAAGACTGCAAAAGTATGTGGGAAGCATTTCATTTTAAATAGCATACAGGGATTTGTTTCTTTTCAGATTCCACTGGCAGCCATTCACATTTCAACAAAGATCATCAAATATACAGCACAATACACAGTGGAGTTGTCTCTTTAAAAAAGTTGATAGGTTGTTTTGTTCTCTGTCGACCATTATTAATATATTGTTAGATATAATTTGCAAAACATCTGATTTGACTCTAGGTAAAGTTTGGATTCATCTACAGCAACCTGATTGATATACTCAAGATTTTTCTGTCTGTTTAATGAGGAGAATGGGCAGCCTCCCTCTAAGCAGATATCTTTCCACATGGAAAATACATTTCAACAGTGCCTACCAGTTGATCTGGATGGACTGCTATAAATACACAAAACACTATAAATAAATAGTTATCTCTACCCTTTAATTTCGATAACTACTCAGAGATAGAAATAACTGTTTGTGCAGGTATAGACACTCTCTGAATAGAAAATTAATCAGGTTCCTGCTAAAGTCCACATTCCCTTGGTCTTCCAAAGAAACTGGAACTGCCTCACATAAAAATAAACCCAGAAAGAAATAGATTCTAACTGTACAAGATCAATCCTTAAGAAAAAAAAATCATATAAAGTCACAGGTGAGAAGACAGCATCAAATAACAAATGCCACTTCTGCAAAGAAACTGAAGTAACAGTGGACTACCTGATTAGCTGCTGAAAAAAGATCATACAAATTCACTACAAACAACTATATTACAAAGTAGCAACAATGGTGCATTAAAATATGCGATGGTGGCTTGGGTGTAGGATAAGAGTGGGTGTTTGTTCTCCGAGCTTGTGGGTTGGTTTCCAAACATTTCATTATCAGGCTAGGTAACATCTTCAGTGGAATTTAGGGAATGTCAGTGTTGGTGTTCTTCTGCTTATAAGGGCTACTGACCACACAAAGTCCTTATGAGCAGAAGAACACCAACATTCTTGTCAATGTCTGTTCCCTTAATTCTGCTGAAGATATTACCTAGCCTGATAACAAAATGTCAGAAACCAACCCACAAGCATTGGAATATCTTCAAAATGTTTATTTACTTACAATCAAGATTAATGTGAGCATAAAATAGACAAAACTAATAGAAAAAATGAAGAAGTTAAAGTGGTCTGGGATTTTAGAATTCATACAGATGTGCACCTGCCACATAACCCCATACATAACAATGGTTGACAAATGGGATACTAGAAGGAAGGATATCCTATGAAACTTGTTTCTTGCTGTTAAGCACTATGTAGCAGACAATGGAACAGACTCAAATATTAAAAAAAGGAAATAAAATAATACAAATGTGTTTCCAGGGGATTGGTATAAAAGTATCTGATTAAAAAAAATTATCTTCTACCATCTATAGAATATATTGAAAAGGGAAAGGGGATGAGTCTGGACCACCGTATAATGAAATAGTTTCAAAATAAAATAACTATAATCCTGCAAGCTCCAGGAGACATTTTTATGGTTTTTGTTACAGCTATTTGCTAAAATCCACCTTTGCATTGTAAGTTTTGAGAAACCTCTCAGTTGCATCATAGCAAACCTGCTTAGTCTTCCAGATAGAAAGGCAATCTTTTTTTGGAATATGAAGCAACTCTTTCTGGGGAAAACAGTTTGCCCCCACCCCCAACACCAGTTTAAAGGAATCTAATGGCATGGCAGCTGTATGCTAGGATAGGCATATTATTCCTGCCCAGGAAAATAAAGCTAAGTAGACATATGAATGATAAATAGTTAGACTTGAGAAACTCCAGTTACAGTAGTACCAACAAAGGCAGCAAACCCTCAAGCAAATATTGATTAGATATCACTTACTAAAACACACATGGATTCACAATAAAAAGAATAAGGTATTTGTATGGGAAGCCAAAGAAGAAAGATCCCCCCCCCAAAAAAAGTACTTGACTGTTAGATAGATTAGCCCATTAGGTGGGAAACCATCCTTGACTGGATTAGCAGATGACTAGGAGTATTGATAACAATGATCTGATAAAGATAATTGGCCAAATGTTTCTTGGAGGTATACTCATCACAGCGAAGTGTTCAGCGATAATAGGCTCCATTAAGGTTAACATTCCTTTCCTTAATCCTCAGAATATCTTATATGGTTAAAATAAAATCCATAGAATAAAATTCTTTAAACAATACAGAACTAGAATGAGAAATAGAAAGGTATTCCTTTTAGAAATCTAAGCCTTAAAATTCAGTCAGTTATTGCTACTGTTCTTTGTTCTTGTTATTAATTTCAAAGAAATAATAAAACAAAACAAATGGAAAGCAGACACATTAATGAAATAGTATACCACACCAAGATAATATAAAAATTTACAATACCATCGTACGTTGACTCTTTAAACCACTTAGAGAGTATTGAAAAAGCATTATGAAGTGGTATATAAGTGCAAGGATCACACCTCACTCCAGCCCTGGGCCTGCTGGAAAACATGTTCCTTGTTTCCCTGAAAATACGACTTACCATGAAAGTAAGTCCTAGCTTGATTTTTACCCGTGAGTCCAATATAAGCCTTACCCCCAAAATAAGCCCTAATTAAGATCCCACCTACTCCAGAGTGCACAGGTAAAAATTAAGCTAAGTTGGGGATGTGGGTGGAGCTGCCCTACTACTTACCTTTGGACAGTTCTAGCCAGGCCTTGCACACCCTAACACTTGCCTTGCTGGCCCATTTCTTTTGCAGCTGGCAAGGCTGGCAAGACTTCCTTGAAGGCCTCTGTAGCTGATAAAAAGCTCTGGATCGATCTAGAGCTCTGTTGTTGGCTGCAGAGTCCATCAGGAAAGCATTGCCAGCCGCAGAAGAAGAGCTTCCTGTGACAGCGAAAAGGAGGCTGGGGGAGATATTCACAAGTGAGTTTAGTCAATGGATAACATTCTCCGAAAATAAGACTTGATACCTTTTTTGGTGGCAAAAAAAATGTAAGACAAGATCTCATTTTCAGGGAAACATGGTATATATATATATAGTATAACTTTAGAAAAGGTGTTAATCTGCCATAGTTAAAGCAAGTTACAAACATTATGAATATTAGGTCTGTACAGCATTTCAGCAAGCGCATCATTCAGGCTTTAGCCATTGTAGATGATCTCTCATCTTCCCTACTGACATTAGTTTAATTATGTCAGTGCTTCAAGACTGAGTTCTTCTAACTATAGCTTTAAAACCTGGATCTTTCCAATAACTATTTCAGACAGATAAATATAATATGAAAGTTCGTCCTCTTTGTTTTGGAAAATAATTGTCTAAACTTTACTCTATTTTACTATTTTAGAGTTTATAGGAAGCATTCTAAAGTGTCAGAATAATTTAAATTTTCTTTACACTTTTAAATTACATGATCTTAAAGCATTGTTTATGTATTTTTATTGAACATTTTAATCACTGTAACAAATTACCGGTCAATTAGCATAGGTAACTCCCAGAGCTGTGTGCTCTCTCCATTGTTCACCAATGACTACACCTTTAAGGATCCCTCTGTTAAAGTGCTGAAGTTTGCAAATGATACAACAGTCATTGGTCTAATTCTAGACTGTGATGAGTCTGTATCAATGCAGACATTGGTTAAGTTGAACAACTGGCCTTTTGCTGTAGCTGGAACAATCTATCTGTCCCAAGTCCTTGGGGAGGATTTGATAGGTGCATAAAAATGCCAAATTCAATCTAAATTTGGTTGACTTCACAATCAATCATAATAATAATAATTACATATTTATTCTTCAACATGAATGCATTGTGAAAATGTGTGTTCTGAACATTAAAGAAATACTTCTTCATTTTTTAAAATGGCCTAACCTTGAGAAACCCAAATTTGCTTAAAAGCTACAAATGTCCTGATAATAGATTTTACAATAGATGCTTCTTTTTCCATAGTAGCCTTGAAAAGAAAAAAGGAATCACAATATAGTACCATCTGTTTTATGGAACAGTTAAAAGCAAAGATTCCTATTCTTCCTTATTTTCCTTCTTTCTCAACTGCTATATATAAGTAACTTAATAAAAATATTACTATTTTATATACTAGCAAGAAACAAAAAAATGACAGGTAATTAAAAACATATACCTGACATACAAAATAAAAAGTAAGCTTTGGGCTCTTCTTTCAGGTTTTCTGATATCAGAGAATATATTTAGAATGTCTTATTAATTTTGTGTATGATAACAGTTGTGGCTTTTGAGAAATGTTTTTCCACTAATTAACATAGATTACTTAAAAAGTACATTTGTATTTAAGGGCAGATAGTTAATTTACAGTTCTTTAGTTTTGCAGTTTGTCTCTATTTGGGAATTAGTTTGTGTACTAAATTAAATATAGTCTCGACTTACAATAGTTCATTTAGTGACCATTTGAGTTAAACATCACTGAATAAAGTGACACGACTGTTTTTCACACTTACCATTACAGCATGGTCACATGATCAAAATTTAGATGCTTGGCCTGAGGTCCTGTGATCCCTCCTTTTACGACCTTCTGACAAGCAGCGTGTGGAATCCAGATTAATTTAACAAAACTAATTTTGTTTTAAGATTCACTTAACTAATTTAATAAGTGCAGTGATCACTTAACAACTGTGACAAGAAAGGTTTTAAAATGGGACAAAACTCACTGAATAAATGTCTCACCAAGAAACAGAAATTTGGACTCAATTATGGTTGTAAGTCGAGGACTACCTGTAAATAGTGGTATATTTAAATGTCCCTTGACATTTGTACTGCCCAGGTGCAGTCGCTGCATAGGATTTCTTGGAGCTGCAATTCAATAAGCAGTTAGGGGTTGTGAGAGGAGTGTTTAGAGATGCTTCTGGAAACTTCCACATAAAATTTGCAAAATTATTGTATTTGTTGAGAGATCAATGAACTGATTGATGTGGCTATGGAATTGCTTTCAATTCATATGGTAACTAGCTGAACATCTTTCATATGGAATCTTTCAATTTCATATGGTAACTAGCTGAACATCTTGCCAGAAATAAATACAATTGTTAAAGCCTCTGGGATTCTTCCTCAGATGTGTTATAATGTACAGCTTTTTAAAATTCATGGTATTTATGAAATAGAAACTATGTGGGTATGTGTATATGTGTCTTGCCTCATGAGCTCTAGGTCAGGAATTGCAATGGCAAGCAAAAATAACCCCAGAGGGCAATCCAAGACATCATCTCAATCACAGAGTAAATCAAAACATCCTATGGAGACCTCTAAGGCTGTAAAAAAGGATGCCAAGAGACACCAAAAGGTGCTAGATAAGCATATTAAAAAATGCATGAGGGAGGCTGACCAGAAGTCTCGATCCTCTTCTCCAG
Source organism: Toxicocalamus goodenoughensis (assembly GCA_032468175.1). NCBI lineage: Eukaryota > Metazoa > Chordata > Lepidosauria > Squamata > Elapidae > Toxicocalamus > Toxicocalamus goodenoughensis. Next base: position 60,837 of record JANHFN010004428.1, read on the forward strand.
CCAGGCCAGTCCCAGTTCCAGACACCTTGCCACCACCCCTGGATCTCTCAATGCCATCCAGGAGGGCCTTAGATGGACCAGTTCAACCCAGGCCTTCAGCATCGTTACCTACCAGACAGGCCCCAGAGGTGACATTTACCCCAACAGCAGTCGGACTGCACCAGCATGACCTCATCCCAGAGGATATTCCTGACAAAATGAAGGCCTGGATGGAGAAGGAGATTAGATGGGGCATCACGGCTGGGGTACAGCAGACGATGATGGCTAAGCAACCTCCACCCTCTGACTTCGATTCTCACTCGATCCATCGCTATCCAGAATAGACCTTTACTACCAGCAGGTACCTCCTCCAGAGGAGTGTTATATAATCCAAAATACACATTCACACAATGTACAGGATGAGGGAGAACAAGAGGACCAGATGGAACAGGTTGAGGAAAGGTCTATTCACGACAGTGGCCAGAACCTGTCAGAGACAGATCCCCTGGAAAGGGGCATGTCAGACAATGAAGGCATTAAGCCAGACCAACCGACATTTACGGGTCTGTTCTGCCCTCAACTTTTCAGATCTCTGTTGTTCAAGGAAAAAACTACTGTCCGCCTTGATATTCCATCCCACTTGGCCCAACAATCTGTAGTGCAAAGTGAGTCAGATGATTTGATCTTCTCCCAACCAATAATGGAAGAGGAAGTCATACCTGTTCCGCAGATGTTCTTGGACCTTGTCTAGAAACAATGGGCCTCTTCAATGGCGTATCCCCTTCCTACAGGATATGATCGAAATTTTTTTAATTTGGCTTCTGATTTTTCTAAACTTCTCAGTACCCCAGTAGTAGATGAACCAGTGGTGGCACTGGCATCCTCTGCAATTCCAACTGAAGCAGAGGAGTTCTCAAGCCAGAAGATAAAAGGGCTGAGCTGTCTCTATGTAAGGCACATCAATCAGATGCATGGGCCATAAGAGCAGCAACAGCCACATGTTTTTTTTACAAGATTGTCTCTCAGATGGCTCCAGCATCAGAGGGAGACCATTCCAAATTCCAATATCAGGGTGCACCAGGACATTGGCAAACTAATAGCGGCCGCAGAATTCTCTACGGACACTACATTCAATTCTGTCAAATTCTCTGCTTGAACTCTAGCATTGCAAATTACAGCTCGTCAATTGCTATGGCTCAGACATTGGCAAGCAGATATCAAACACAAATGGAAGCTTGCTTCCTCCCCAACATCAGGAGATAAATTGTTTGGTGCTGCCCTGGACCCGCTTCTGATAGAGACAAGAAGCAAAAAAAAGATCCTCCCCTCTCTTTTTCGAAGATCAGAAAATAGACCTTCCCAGTCCTTTCAGAGGGGTTCCTTTCATCCCTTCTACCAGGGACAATTCTCTCTAAGATTCCAGAGAGTGTCTGGATTCAAGAATAGCCAACAGTCTGATAGATCCGATCTTGGAGATAGATAACGAAGGGGAGGGCAAACCAAAAGAACCTTTCGATGGGCAGGAAACAGAGGTTTCTGATGCACAAAATAGGTCTAGGGACTGTGCCCCTATTGGAAGAAGGCTAAGGCTTTTCACAGACAGACAGGATTCCTCTACCACTGATTCCTAGGTTAGAGATACCATAAGATTCAGCCTGGCTCTAGAATTTCAGTCCACTCCCCCGAACTTTTTCATGACATGCCCTCTCTCCAGGGATCCTGTTAAAAGGAGCCTGCTGGAAACAGCTATTAATCATTTATTGGAGATTCAGGCAATCCAACCTGGGGCACCAGATCAGCAAGGGCAAGGCTTTTATTCACTACTTTTTCTCGTCCCAAAGAATTCGGGGGAATGGAGGGCAATTTTAGATTTAAAATGACTTAATCGTTCCCTAGTTTATAAGGGGTTTAAAATGTGTATACTGCAGTCCATCCTTCAGAGCATAAGAAAGGGCGACTTTTTATCCTACGTTGATTTAATGGAGGCCTACCTCCATATTCCAATTAGACCCTCATATAGCAAATGTCTTAGATTTTGTTATAAAAATCAACATTTTGAATACGTTGCCCTGTCCTTTGGGCTATCATCTGTCCCAAGGACCTTTACGAACGTTCTGGCAGTTCTGACCACTCATCTCAGGGGAACTCCTGTTAGACTGCAGTGTTACTTAGATGACATTTTGTTATTATCATCTTCATATGAACAGGCCAAATAAGATACCCAGATCACCTTAATGACACTCCAACAGCATGGGTTCTCTATCAACTGGGCAAATCAACTATCCATCAACTATCCATCAACTAGCTTGACTCATTTGGGCACGCTTATTAATGTAGTTGAGGGAAAAGTTTTCTTATCCCCAGAGAGGCAGGACAGTATTAGGAAACTGGCTCAGGAAATTAGAACCCTTAAGTGTGTTCCAATAGCAAGTTTATCTACCTTATTGGGGAAAATGATATCTTGTATTTCTATCATCCCTTGGGCCCGGTTCCATGCCAGGCCCCTCCAATGATATCTACTACCATACCAACAGGCAGGAAGAGGCAGCTCCAGGGCCTGTGTCATCATGCCACCAAAAGTTCTGATATCTCTTTACTGGTGGACTGTTCTGACCATCAACAAGGGTTGCCCGTTCAAAGAACCCCACAGACTTATTTGCTAGCCTATTTGGATGGGGGAGCTCACTTCCAGTCTCTCATGGCTCAGGGGTGTTGGTCGGCAACAGAACGAGCACTCAGCATAAACTGGCTGGAACTCAGAGCAGTTCACCTGTGCTTTGGAGTTTCCTTCCTCATATTTGGGGACAGAACATCCTTATACTTACTGACAACATAATGACAAAACCCCACATAAACAGGCCAGGGGCGTACTCACTCGAGACAACTAATGAGAGAAGAAGAGAGAATGTGCCTTTGGGCAGAAAAGAACTTGGTCTCCATAAGAGCAGAACACAACTCTGGCTTGGCAAACACCCAAGCGGACTGGTTGAGCAGGGCCACAGTCGATCAATCAGAGTGGCGTCTGTACCCGGATTTATTTCAGGAAGTGGTACAGAAATTCGGGCAACCAGTCATAGATCTGTTTGCTTCTCCTCTGAACTCACAGCTTCCGAGGTTCATCTCAAGGTACCCAGCCCAAGGAGTGGAGAACATCAATGCTCCTCATTGTCAATGGCCCCAGGACTTCTGTATGCTTTTCCCCCTCTCCCAGTGATTCCCAGGGTGATCCAAAAACTGTTGAATGATAAGGCAGAAATGCTGTTGGTTGCACCATACTGGCCCAGGAGGCCATGGTTTGTGGACCTCAGGGATCTGTCAACACAAGATCCTTGGAGGATTTTCCCTCAGAGGGTCTCACTCAGCTAGGGTCCAATTCTGCACCTCAACCCTCAGTGGCTCCACCTAGCTGTATGGAGGTTGAGTTGAGACATCTGAGGAGTGAAAATTTCTCATATAGAGTGATTGAAATGATTCAAGTGGCCTTACACCCCTCAACAAATCGCCTATACAATGCCACATGGCACATTTTTTATAAATGGTGCGTAAAATCCAACATTGATCCCTTCTCTCCATCAGTGGCACAGCTATTGGACTTCCTTCAAGCGGGCCTTGACAAGGGCCTCTCACCAAACACCTTGAGATGACAGGTAGTGGCCTTGGCTTCAGTAGTCACCTGGAAGGGTCTAAGATTTATATCACATCATCCACACATATGAAGTTTTCTTCATGGTGCAACAAATCTATGTCCTCCTGTGGTGCACCACTGTCTGCCCTGGGACCTTAACAAGGTACTCATGGCCCTTACAAAGTCTCCTTTTGAATCACTGAAAACCATGAGTCTCCACTTTCTCACCTACAAGGTGGTTTTCTTGATAGTGATAACATCAGCATGTTGTATATCTGAGATTGCAGCCTTATCAGTCCGACAAGACCACTTCATTTTTCATTCTGACAGAGTGGTTCTTTGTCCAGACCTGACATTCATTCCAAAAATTAATTCAGCTTTTCACAGGGCACAAGAACTAGTTCTTCTGAACTTTTGTCCGAGACTGTCTCAGGGGTTAGAACATCAATGGCATCAACTAAATGTTAGGAGAGCTCTCCGTACCACATGGCTCCCTTAAGAAAAACTGAGGCACTCTTCGTTTCAGCCAACCACTCAGGGTCATAAGGTATCACCTTCAATTATAGGTAGGTGGTTGAAAGCCACAATAACTTAGACATACAAGACTCAATTATTACCAGTGCCCAGAGGCATAACAGCGCATTCTACTAGGAGTGTCTCAACTTCAGCTGCCTGGGCCACACAAGCACCAATAACAAAAATATGTCATGTGGCAACATGGGCTTCACCATCGCCTTTCATTCAACACTAGAGAATTGATGTATTTGCCTCAGCTGAGGCTTCCTTTGGTAGGAGAGTTCTACAAAGGGTCCATAGGGACCATGAGAGGACTCCAAGCCAGACGGAGACCCTCCCGTAGGACAAGCCAAGCTTTGGTATGTCCCACTGCTGGATGCTCAGAGCAGCTCATTGGAGAAAGGGTGTTAGTACTGACCTGATACGCCCATTCTCTATAAGCTGCAATGAGCATCCAGACCCACCCAATTTCCATCTGGTGGTTTCCTGGTCCGGCCAATGACTACAAAAAAAAAGAGGGTGAGGTTTCTCTCTTTGTCTTCGCAAAAACTGGGGGACGCTAAGGAGGAGTACGTGGAGGAGGAAGAGCATTCTATCAATCAAGCCCAGCCTATCTAATCTAAGTCTAAGCACTGCTGTATGCTCGTCACAGCTCACAGAGAACGGGCATATCAGGTAAGTACCAACACCCTTTTAATTCATGGTATTTATAAAATAGAAACTATGTGGGTATATGTATATGTGTACATACAAGATCAAAATTGATTTTACTATTTACCATGAAATCAATGCCAGAAACTACTTTTGATATGCATATAAAAGAGCTACTAATGTATAAAGAACATAAAAATGTTGCTATGTATCCCAAACTTGTGCATGTGTTGGGGGGGGATTTAATAAAATCTTTCTGAATAAAACTTCCATAGAATCACACTTCAAAAAGCTGAAATGTATGAACTTACTAATAAATTAAAGATGATCAACATAAATTTAACTCTATCAAGATAAGATACTGTTGTATATGGTTCTTATGCTTAAGAGTGGTGCACAACTTTTTAAGAAAGATTTTAAGTTCTATTTAATAAGCAGAGCCCACAGCTTAGTAGTTTTCCTTAATCCATCTCAATGACATGAACACCTTTTACCAAATTAAGGTGACTTGCCAGGCGTGGGTATTCCCATTATGGAAATAAGTTTTCATACGTTCATATGCTCATATAGTATAACTAAGAATATGGGCCTATAAAAATCAGCTGATTTTCAAAATCAAAAAAATGCTAATTATATAGTCCAAGTTATTATTTTTTTCCACATAAACCATTCTGCTTGCAATCTGAGAAATAAATATGAGGGACAGAAAATGGCAGTATTTTATAGAAAGAAAGAAAAATACACAAAATGTTCTTGAGAATAGGGTATAACATTTCCATTGGATTTAAATGCAGGTTTTCTCTTTTGAACAATAAATCCTGAATGATTGTTATACTGTCAATACCAGAATTAAAATCAAGTTTCTAATATTTTCTACTACTGCTGGATTTTCTTCAACAGAAAGTTAATATGTCTAAGAGGACACAAATTACTATGCAAGGATAATAAATAAATACAAATAAATAAAGCAGTTCTAAGAGGGATGATTGTTCTTGCTTCTGCATTAGTGTTTGTGCCACAGGAAAGTAGTAATTTATTGATGTAGATGGCTATGTAAAGTGCTTGCAATTTGTGAGGGGGCTTGACCCTTGACTGATGGGCCATATGTTGCAAAATCCCAGAGGCATAATTTGACTGAATTCTTTTCCTCTCCCTGTCCATATACCTATGGTTCTTGTTGTGTCACCAGATATTGAACTATAGACTTTCTAACTCCTCCAATAAATCTCTGAATAATGGCTCATAAGGCCATGAATTTAACTGTTTCTTTACAGAACAGTTGTTTTTTTCATCTACTAAAATAGATGATCAATATTATTTATATTTGTTATAAGTTTATTAGTGTAAAACTAGTATGTTATATTTATGAATATGTTCTCTAGCAGAATATAATTCAAACAAATCTATGATTTATAAAATCTAAATTGTCACTGTAGGAAAAAATAAGCCTCTGTTTAATAATGTCCTGTATAATTAATCAGTATGAAAACATTAAAGAAAAGTTAAGTTTTCCCCCATTACTTAATTTTTCTTTAACGTTTTCATTAAAAAAAATCTAAAATACATATAAAGAAGAAACAAAGATAATGAAGCAATTTTTGATCTTCATTGCAGGAATTATAAACAAACTTGTTATCCCTTCTCCCACTGCCCTCTGTCTCCTATCTAATCTCTTAATCTACCAATCCAAAAGCCACCAACTCACTGTTTTCCATTTTCAGCAAAAAATTAAAATATTTTTAGTTGTAGTTGTGATCCTGGTCAAACAAATGAATTCTGCCATCTTCACAGTTCATTCCCCTGTTACCAAATACTGTACTTGTAGCTCCCAACATTATAATCTCTTCATCACTATCTTGTATTTGTTATCCTGATACTTTCTTTTGGTCCACTTGCATCTCCTCTAATTCCAATATTTGGATAAGGATTTCTTTTAGTAAAATTGCTTCTGAATTCTTTATCATTATTCAATACGTTGTTGTAGACTCTGGTCTTTTGTCTTCTTTCTTACAAAAATACACAAGGGTATCCCTTGGTACATTTCTTAATTTTCTGTATATCATATTAATTCTATACATTTTGTCCACTTTGACATCTATATCTTCATCCCATTCCAAAGTTTTTAGTGAAGTTTCACAACTCTCTCTTTAATATCTTCATCAAATTCCCCCCTCCAAAAAATCCCCTTCAAATACTAAAGCTATTTAAAATGCTCTGCCCCTTAAAATTTGGCAACCTCGTTGATATAATGTTCTGTTTTCTCCTCTGTATTGGGCCAAGATGGTAAGCAAATCTTTTCTACCATAAAAATGAGTGCTTGCTTTGCTTGGTCCCTTCTAAGGGTATGATTGTACTTTGTTATATTGATTTTATAATTTTTTTGTTTGGTTTTGATACCATAATTGCTTGTGCTAAAAATAACTTCTATTACCATCAAGTCTGTCAATAGCCTCTAGTGAAAATTTGGGATACACCAGACCAGATAGAAAAACTTTGAATCAAGAACCTAGTTTTCTCTAAAGAAAAGATTACCAAGTTTAGCAAAAGTTAGATTATTACACATATGTGAGTAGAACTTAATGGCTGCTTCAGTGAAAGTGTGATAATGAAAGAAAGAATATGAGTTGAATCTGTGCAACATTCCAAATGAATGTGCTCTGGAGAGAAGGAAATTATTCTGTCCATTGATATGAATAGATATTAGTTCTTTATATTGCCGTAACATTTTAGTACATGTTGCGCACTTCCATAAGGATTGAAAATGGATTTTTTTTAAAAAAAAACCACAATTTAAAAAGGAGGAAATCTGTAGTAATGTATTTTTTAACCTTCTCTCTTGGGTGAATGAAATTGTCCCAAAGTAGTTCAAACAACTCTGGCAGTGCAACAAAGAATACTGTTCTTTTTCAGTGACTTTCTATGTAGAAAGCAGTATAGTATCCTTAGTTTAGTATGAAACACAATATTATATAGCAACATTCCTTATTATGCAACAGGACTTTAATAAAATAACTTGCATCCTGTTACATTTCTAAAAGTATATACTAGAGTATTTCAATTTGATATAAAGTATTGAAATGGATTTGACATGTGGCTGATTGGGAAACTCAAAGTTACCTATAGCAATATAGTTCACCTCAAATTATTTATTACAGTCATACAGAAGTATCAAAACATGAGAAAAAATGTATATAAAGCAGTACAAAATAAATTTGATTTGCAGTAACTCTCCAGAGGATCAGTTGCCAGGTGAAGACTCTTGGTGCCTGACGAGTATTCTGCACCAGTGCACTTTGGTTCTTCTCAGTTATGATTAAGGGTTAGAACCAGATTCATGATGACTATTAAATATAATTGCTGATTAGAATATCTATTAAACACTATTTACAAATCAAAAGTGGGGAAACTAGTGATGTACACTTAAGATTTTGGAAGGGTTTTTTGAAGTTATTTCAAACAAACAATATGATTATTGTATTGCTTAAACTACTGTTTTAATGTGTTCTCAAAATAGCAAAAAAACCCACTAATATTTGGCAATTGTCAGAGCAAAACAAGCCTGAGATTTGCCAATCATTATCAGTGTGGGATTTAAACTTTCAAAAAGGTGCTTAGGGCCTGATTAGGTGCTGGAGTCCCAAGTTGCCTGCATCTGCTCTAAATTACCTATTTATAATTCATGAATGTTTTGGAGGGGAAAAAGTAGCATGGTCATTTGTAGTTTTCTTGTACCCATATAACCATTATTTTCAATACACACAAGAAAAAAAGCAACCAGTGACTTAGATAAAGAGCAGTCAGATATGTCTCTTGGGGACAAGCAAACCATGTGAAGTGAGAACTATTGCAGTAAGAGATTGCTACTCCAGAAATGGTTACCACATACATTATAGATTTTACAGAGCTGCCAGCTCAGTCAACTTACAAATGTCAAACATGATTTAAAAGGTTATTACAATATCTAGATGAAGGAAGAGGATGAATTTGATCACCTAAATATTTCTTTCATCTTTTAATATATTATTCATTTGCTGAGTTCAATATAGTCTATAGCCTCCTTTTATTTTTCTCATATTGGAAGAATCAATTGTTTTAGACAATTCGATCATCTCTGCTCAGTGTGATAAATATAACAACTTAATATATGAAGTCCAACAGTGAAGTTGTTTGCTTTCGTAGAATTAATGCATAGCTTATAGAAATGTAAGTTTGTGTGTATGTGTGAGTTTGTATGAATATACTCGCACATCATTGTCATTATACTAGCATTATGAACAGGCATCTTCCTCATGAAGTTTATGATTCTGGAACAGAACAATTAAAAAGGAACAGTTAAAAAAAAGAATGGAAATCATGTATATTAACATTTGATAAAATGCTTGATAGAAAGGGCTATAAGAAGTCTTGGGGTAATCTAGAACCTTTATACATTCATAATCTAGATTCTAGATTATGAGTGTATAAAGGTTTAGTCAAATAGTGGATTAATGGTGATAATAAGAGTGAGGGCTTTTTGATTGATAATATGAGATAACATATGTTTTGATAGTAATGGTGGACTGTGGAATGGATGCACAAAATATCTTGTAGACCAACTGAGACATTGGATGTAAATTTGTGAAATGATACCGATGGTTTTATATGTTTTGTTTGTTTGTTTGTTGTTAAAAAAACCAATAAAAATTTAATATAAAAAAATAAATCTCACCCTAGCCTTCTATAGGCCAGGTAGAGTGATTTCCACCATCACTTGTTGGAAGGCGATCAACAGTGATCAAGCTGGCAGGAAGTCAGAAGTCACTCATGCTCCCACAGCTTTTTTGCTCTTGGTCATTTTGTTTCTTAGCTCAGGTAAGGAAATATGTTGAAGCAATGATCCAGCAGGTCATAGGTTATTTAACATGTAATAAAGGGGGAAATCCTTAAGTCCGTGAGTTTATTGTGACTCATGGCACTTCAGGTGATCAGAGTAGGCATGCTTCTTTGCAGTGAAATCATGATTTTCAATTAGGAATGCCCTATAGCAGCAGTAGACACTTAAAGCTTTTTAATTCCCACAATTTTTGCCATGTGAGGGTTACTGGTTAATTTTAACTATTGTAAAGCCCAGGAACATATCAATGTTGCACAAGAATATGGAATTTTTTGAAATATATTGGCCATAAATAAACTGAGACATATTTAAATATTTAGATGGCATTTATTCCTCTGTAATAAAATACACCCTCTTTTACACTAGGTAGTCAAAGCAGTACTTCTCAATCCTCATTTCCTAATAATTCTGTTGATATCTCCAAAATATCGGCCAACTCTAACAAGTGAAGTCTTCTACAGGAGGCCAAGTTTACAGTTACTTCCAGGACTGGGATTCAGCTGGTTCTGGTTGATTTGGCTGAACTGGATGTTAATTTTACTTCCAGTTCAGTGAACCGGTAGTTCCAATGACCAGCTGGCCCCTCCCCTCCCCTCCCAGGAGTCCCCACAAAGCCCGTCTGACTCCCAGGTAAGTGTAGGGAGGCCTCCTGGGAGCAAAAACAGGGTACAGGGGGTTCCGCTGCAACTCTCACCCCATTTTGGCTGCCAGGAGACTCCAGGGAGGCCTTCAAGGGGAAAAGAAAGGAAAGAATGAAGGAAGAGAAAGAAAGGAAGAAAGAAATAGAAAGAAAGAGGGAGGGAGGGAGGAAGGGAAGGAAGGAAGTAAGGAAGTAAGGGAAGGGAGAGAGAAAGAAAAAGAAAAAAGGAGGGAGGGAAGGGAGAAAGGGAAGAGAAGGGAAAATGAATGAGATATGGATGGATGGATAGAGGAAGGGAAGGAGAGAAAAAGGAGAGGAAGGAAGGACCACAAATCCTGGCACTAGACGCAGCTTCAGAGGATGTTTTGAAAATAGCACAGCAATCCAGGGCTGGAATCAGGGGTGGGATTCAGTTTTTTTAACAACCAGTTCTGTGGGTGTGGCTTAGGTGGTGGGCATGGCTTGGTGGTAATGTAACTGGCTGAGTGTGGCTAACTCAACATCACTTACATCAAGGCACGCATCTCCTCGCCTGGCCTCTTGTGACTCTGGGAATGCGGCAATAGTCGTAAGTGTGAAAAATGGTTATGTCACTTTTTTCAGTGCCATTGTAACTTTGAATGGTCACTCCATACAAGCAAAGTACCAGCAAAGGAGGGGGAAAAAACTCCAGAGATTTTCCTGAGACAGGAGGTCTAGTCCTGCCCAGAATGTAATAAGGGTTAATGGAGTTTCTATAAGCAACACCAGAATGTTTCCTTCCTGCCTTCCTTACAGGATTAGGCCAGTATTTCTTCTAACAACTGGTTCTCCGAACTGCTTAGAATGTTAACAACCGGTTCTAGCAAATAGGTGTGAATTGATAGAATCCCATCCCTGAGCATAGTCAATAATTTTCTACCCGAAATTTGTGTCGAATACCTTTATTTAAATGTAATTTGGTTGGGTAACTGAATGGGAAAGAATGCCCATGAAATTCTCAAAACCAGGTATTTTAGATAGGAAAATCAAACCATTATCAACCTTTCCAATGAAATGAGTGAGTCTTTTTTGAAAGTTAATTTTTGCATAGATTTTTCAGCAGAGTACAAATAGGGATGCTTCCATTAGTTTTAAGTTGGGAAGATGTAAAAAGATATAAACAAATAAAGAGAGATAATTTTCCTGTGCATTTTCTGAACAAAAATGCCTCACTACTAAAAATAGTTAAAACAGCTGCACAAATAACTAAACCAAAAATTATATTAGTGAGCACCATTAGCTACGGCCTCCATACATTGCTATCCAATCACTAAGCTCACTGAAAAAAATAGTTTGACTCTGTTAAAATAAGAACCTATCCCATTTCCTCTGCCAGGTGTACAGTCCTATAATCCAGCAGGTGGATAATAGCTTCCTTTCTTCCAGGCATGTTCCTGAAAGGAACTGGGAACTAGGAAAACTTTCTGTTCCCTCAACATTTTTAGTAGGTTTTTCATCAAAACATCAAGGAATATTCAGGGAAATCCTTAATAAACTTATCATTTAATAATGCCATACTGCAACATTTGCAAATACCTTTCAATTTAGTTTCCTTGAAAGGACCATGTTCCCAGGAACAAAGCTCTAAACATTTATTATCTAGAGCCATTCTTTAATCACACAAATACAACCTTCTTTACTAGTGATATTTTCATGTTTGTGAACTGTTTTTTTTAACATGGTTCGTTAATCAAGCTAATATGTATAAACAGAGCATGCTAGAGTACAAGTGGATGAACCTCTCTCAAATAAATATTATTTACATAATTAAATTGTCCCTCCCCCTTCATTATATAGACTAATTCCTTAGAATGGAAGTGTATATAGTTTTATAATACTTACATGTCTTACAACAGCCATTAGGCAAGAAAATAATGGTGCCCTGCAAACAAAATAATAACTGTTAGGACTATCAGGTTTGCCTAACGTGTTTGGGTGAATAATATATTAACCTGGATTGTAAATGTAAAGTATCACTTTAAACTGAAGGTGATGAGGTAATATGGGTGTGGTTGTAAAACACCCATAAGAGGGAGACAGAGAAACCTGGATTGCTGTCGATCATCTGTCTGAATTCTTTTGCGTGTGAGTGTTACCAGCTGCTGTGTGGAAGTCCAGAAGAAAGAGTTATCGACTGCAGCTTATCTTTGTCTACTGGAAGATAATTGCTGGAAAGATTAATGGACTGACCTTGTAAGTTTACTGACCTCTCTTTTTCTCGACACTGGACTTTGCAACTGGATAATCCTTGAACTGACTTTGACTGACTAAAAACTAGTGTATGATATTGGACTGTTTTTGACTATGCTTAACTCTTAATGGATTAAATACTCATTTAACTACAAACAGTGTATCAGTTCTTGGTGTGTGTGTAAACCACAAACATATTTCTCTCATATTAGCCTGCCTGCTGCCTGACTGCTGTGCATATTTTGCTAGGGTATTATCCCTAACACTAACAATCTCCCTTCTTGACCACATCACAAATGGCACCATTCGACAACATTTTGGTGTGGCACCAATTAAAGAGAAGATGAGAGAAAGCCAACTCCGCTGGTTTGGATATGTCCTGAGAGCAGCTCCTTCCACCATTGCCAAGACTGCCTTCTGCCTACCTACTAGAAGTCAATGGCCAGCGCCCTCGTGGGAGTCCAAAACCGAGATGGCAAGACACCATCAACAAAGATATGCAAACCACAAGCCTGCGCCCTGGAGACACAGCTGACCATGCAAAATGGCACTCAATGATCCAAAAAGTGGACCCTACACTTGCGGGAATATGCTAGGAAGATTTTCACCAACTTAATGATCTCCTTATATTTAGAACTATAATCTGTATAATTCCTTGTCATTGGTTATCCTGGGAAGACTGGTTGGAGTTGAAATCTGAAACATCTAATGAACTTCAGATTGCCAATCATTTCTTTTCAGCTAATATTTATATAAGGTAAAAGTTCCCCTGGCACATACGTGCTAGTTGTTTCCAGCTTTAGGGGGCAGTGCTCATTTCCATTACAAACCCGAAGAGCCAGCGCTGTCTGAAGATGTCTCTGTGGTCATGTGGCCAGCATGACTAAATGCTGAAGGCGCACGGAACGCTGTTATCTTCCCACCAAAGAGGTCCCTATTTTTCTACTTGCATTTTTACATGCTTTTGAACTGTTAAGTTGGCAGAAGCTGGGACAAGTAATGGGAGCTCACTCCGTTAGGGATTCATACCGCCAAACTGCCAATCTTTCTGATTGACAAGCTCAGTGTCTTAGCCACTGAGCCACCTTTTAATATCTATATAGCTATATCTATATCTATACAGCTATATCATTAACACAATACAACATGAACATAATATCATTATGGATACAGATAAGCAAGCTCCCAAATTCCTCATTCATAAAACTTAAATTACCCTATTGATCTTAGTATTCCCATGCTGATCACTTTGTTGAATTTGGGGTGGAGGGGGGGAGGTGCATATATCCACTTAGGTCAAGGCTTTCAGGGACTGAAACCAAAATATGACCAGAGTTCCAATATGTATCATCTGGAAACAGAAGGCACGTCTCTAAATCTCCCTTACCCTGGTACTTTCTCCAGCAAATAGGAAACGAAACCCCTGGCTCTTTGCAATTCTTCCTGGAAATTATATTTTTGGTGCTGGTTGCACAACCGAG
>JANHFN010004429.1:34213-44969 GCA_032468175.1 Toxicocalamus goodenoughensis
CCTTGAGTTTGTATCTATTGTTTGCTCTTGTGTTGTTATGGTTGAAGCTGAAGTATTCACTGACAGGTAGGACATTGCAATGTATGATTTTATATACTATATTTAGATTGGATCGAAGGTGGCATAGTTCTAGGTTTTCTAGGTCTAGAATTTCGAGTCTGGTGGCATAAGGTATTGTGCAACGAGTAGAAGAGTGGAGAACTCTTCTTGTGAAATATTTCTGGACTTTCTCAACTGTGTTAATATGATTATCTTTGGACTATAACCTTGAATTGTAGTGGATAAGGAGCCTCTATTTTATCTCCAGATAGCATATTTTACTTTTTAATTTAATGAGGCACTGCTGTCATTTTGTATTATTTATTGCGTATTCATAATTATGTATGCTTAATACAATTGCATTGACTTACTTAATTGCCGCTTCCCTACATTACGGTCCCATGACTTTTTCTCTTAGGATGTGTGGTCTATAAGCAGGATACAATACTAAATGGCATAGATACAGTATGCAGCAAAGATGACTTACAAAGGGAGGAAGTAATCTCACAGCTTCCAGATCTGCTGAAGTGGGTGGGGAGATTAAGGTGAATCAGAAGAGATCAGCAGCCAGTGGGGGAACTTTACCAGCTGCGTCTGGTCTACTAGACCCACTGGTCTTTCCCCCACCAGTAGTGGAAAGCTATGGTTGCTAGCATTCCCACTAGCTAGCAAGATCAAATACTGGAGTTCTAAAACAGGGTTTCCACAAGTGCAGCAGATGTGGGAATAGACCCAATGAATCCAAATCCATTATATTACCTGAAAGGATTGATATAGCTCATTTCTTCCCTCAACCTGCCTTTACTACTTCCAATAAAAAAGGATTCCCTTCAGATTTTACTCCATTAGTCATTGCTGACTATAGGGGCAGTGCTCATCTCTGTTTTAAGTCCATTGAGCTAGAGCTGTCTGAAGACATTTCTGCAGTCATGTAACCAACAGGATGACATGGAGCACTGTTATCTTCCCACTGAAGTGGTACCTATTTATCTACTCGCATTTGCATTGCTTTCAAACTGCTAGATTGGCAGAAGCTGGAGCAAGGATGGCAACTCACCCCATTGCATGGGTCTCAAACCTGGGCTGCTAGCTTTCCAGCTGACCAGCCCAGCATCTTAACTGCTGAGCCACCGCGGTTTTAATTTTAATTTTAAAACCGTGGTGGCTCAGCATGGTTTTTATCTTCCATCCGTGCTTCCAATGCACTGATTTAAAATAAAATAATCCACTAAACTAAAAATGTGGCCACAGGTTAGTATACTTCCAAGCTATACCAAGCCAGTAGTGCTCAGAATGAGATTGATACTATTAATTCAGTTGAAAAATGAAAATTAGAACCATAGAATCGTCGGGC
Organism: Toxicocalamus goodenoughensis; assembly: GCA_032468175.1. Lineage (NCBI taxonomy): Eukaryota > Metazoa > Chordata > Lepidosauria > Squamata > Elapidae > Toxicocalamus > Toxicocalamus goodenoughensis. The sequence continues at coordinate 35,607 of JANHFN010004429.1, forward strand.
TGGAAGGGAAGAGAAAGGTTTTCTAGTTAGTACAACCCCTTGCTCAAGGAAAGAGCCTTAAACCATCCCAGTCAAATGGTTGTCCAGTCTATGTGTCCTAGATATAAGGGCAAATGGAGTGAGGTATGGTGGGAACAAATTATTATTTTTAGAAAAGAAATCCTGTAAAACCTGATTGTGAGTGGGGTTGGGAAGTAATATCTTCAGTGGTGGGATTCAAAAAATGTAACTATTGGTTCTGTTGGCATCGCTTGGTGGGTGTAGCATGGCTTGGTGGGCGTGGCTTAGTGGGCATGGCAGGAGAAGGTTACTGTAAAATCTCCGTCCTCACCCCACTAACCTGCTTTCCAGCTCCATTCTCCTGTTCAGGGCAACAAAAGAAGACTCAGCCGATCAGCTGGGACTCAGGAGGCAGAAAATAGAAGGGGCAGGGCCAGTCAGAGGTGGTATTTGCTGGTTCTCCAAACTACTCAAAATTTCTGCTACCAGTTCCCCAGAACTGGTCAGAACCTGCTGAATACCACCTCTGAATATCTTCCTTAAGTAAAGCTTGGCTTCTGATCACAACATGAACACAGTCATGCAGGTATTTTTGGCAGAGAGTATGGAAGTTGCTTATTGTTACTGTCTTCTAGTTTTTTGTTTTACTTTTCTATCTGTGTGGAATGTGATTGGAATGTGATTCCAATGGAACAGAAGTTGCCTTCAGAAGTTGCGGGAGCTTCATCACTGGAGGCTTTCAAGAAAAGACTGGATGGCCATCTGTCAGAAATGGTGTAGGGTCTCCTGCTTGGGCGGGGGAGTTGAACTAGATGACCTACAAGGTCCCTTCCAACTCTGTATCTACCCTATCACACTGCAATTTTCTCTGGTGTCCCATTCATGTACCAATCAGGTCTGACCCAGCTTAGTTTTTTTCACGATCATCCAAAGTTGACTAAAGAAGTTTAAAGTACACAATTGTTTCTTTTAGAGAAATGCATGTACAAAAGAATGAATAAATAATAAAGCAAAAATCTTTGATCCATAAGCCTGGGATTATATGTCAACCCACAGAGAGGAGCAGATTGCAAAAGTTAAATGGCCAAGCTTTACTTCAGGATACCATACTTTTTTTTAAAAAAAGGGGGTTGTGAAAATACAAATGCAATTAATATAGGTACTGTAAGTCAGGCTTACTCCAAAGAGCATCTTCACCAATGTGATACTTTGTTGTTACAGAGAACAAGGGTGTTCTCTCACTAGGGTCGCTCCTAACATTAAGGAGAGTGAGATAACCACATCAGATGGCCAATCTGGGCTTGTGGGTGGCAACGGCAGACCTCCGAGCCGATTCTCCTAAGTGGTCCCTGCTTCCCATCACAGGATCTCTGAGCCTCCTAAATTAGCCCTTGTTGAAAGATAGCATTCCAGCAAAGGCCAGTCAAGGCAGTTTCTCTAATAGTATGTGGAAATGGCCTTGAGAGGCAGGGGAGAGGCCCACAGACAAGCAAGTAGCGTGCAAAAGAAGATTCAGCCAATAGAAGAATCGGTGGTTTGGGAAACATTTCAGAAGCTCTAGTTTTCCAGACAGTAAAAGGAAAAGGGCTAGACTTTCAGACTTGCGAGATTCTTTTAATGTAACCTTACAGCTGGTGCTCCTGCTTGTGCTTCTTGTCTGGACTTACTTCTCAGGGCAACCATTTCTATGCTTGAATGGCGAAGGATTGAAAGGATAATCTCACATGTCTGGAGAACAGAACTCTTCCTTCATTTTTCTTGCTGTAATTCAGTTGTGAAATGAAGTTGCTACCAAACCAGCTTAATCTCTTTGAGTACTTCACTTTGCTTCATAAAAGAAATATATAGTTAGTGAAACAGAGCTTGTTTGTATCTATTAAATCTTAACTGAGGTCTGACTGACCCACCAAGGGGGCCTGGAGAAGCTACTCAAAAAGAATCAGATTCACATGGAAATTTCTTGTATTGGCTGTCAACCAAAAGGGGGAAAATTTTTATATTTGCAGTTGGTGTGCATACATATTTCTTGGTAGCCAATTGCCATATGGAGCATTCCCATCAAGTCTAATCAAAATAAGTATGAGTGTGTTCCACCCAAAAAACATCTTTGCAGCAGGAACTAATCTTGAAGTCAATATTAAAAACTGCAGACCTTCTAAGGAAAATGGTGTTAATAAACCCTGTCCTATGGTTTGTTCTAAAAACAAACTGAAATTCTGAAAAAGGCTGAAAGTTTTTTCAATTTAAAACCAAATCTTTTAAATAATAAACAATAATTTACTAAACTTGTACACTGCTTAGTTCTCCACAACTCTGCATTGCTCACAACAATCAAAGAAAGAAATGACCATCAAATCAATAAAATATTAAAATATGGCATTTAAATCCTCTTCAGAATTTGACAAAAGAAACCTTCCTGAGTTTGCTGTAGAAGACCAACAGAAGAGATTAACTCAATAACTGCTCAGGAAATGATACACTGGAAGTTGCTTTAGAAATATTTAGAAACTAACATGTCATTGCCCTCAGATCATTTCCTGCTCAAAAAAGGCAGCAGCCGATGGATAGAGCTATGATCCTACATTTAATCTTTCTGTATCACTTTCTAATATCCTTCCCAATACATCAAGACTGTCTCAAGATTGTGGATTTTCAGGTTACATTTTGCAAATATCAAAATCTCTTATTCTGTGGCAGGGCTACTTAAGTGTTCAAATATCAGCACTAGTAAATTTATCCTAATTTGTATAAGAACCATCCACTCTACGTGAAAGAGTCCATGATTTGCTGACCTTTCTCTCTATGTTTCCCACATAATGGATGTGCCCTTAGACACCTGGTACAAACCACAAAGATGTCAGATGCTTTAGGATTTCTTTACCCAGCTGATATACATATGCATGAAGGCATCATAGCATACATAACATAATTTGCCCCATCTGCTCTTGTGGTGTAGACACCCATGATATGTCACAGCACTGATGCCAGTAACTGCAACTTCTAACAATCAATTCCTGAGCAATGGCACTGGTTGTCTAGCATATCCCTTGTCATGACAGTTTGCCTGCCAAACTCTGAAAAAAGAGAAGGACCTTAGTAGCTTGGTTGCAGCTTATTTGAACCATGGAGGGGGGGGGCAGGAGTAGAGAAACAGAAAGTGAAAATTTTAATAACAAAATTTGCATTGACTTTGTCTAAAAAAGTTAAAACTGAGGGAAGAATATTTGTTAATCTCTACTTTTGCTCCTGATATTGATAAACCCAAGGTATTTGTTGTCTCTTTGGTGCAAATCTGTGCAAAATTGAATCATTTTCCCTTTTTTCAAGCTATAAATTGCTGTGGATTGGATTGTCCTTCATTCCTGTTTCTCACCACACTATTGTTCTAGCCAGATCTCAAAACGTAGCTTCCTCTTCTCAAAAGGCTCAGGAGACTCAAGCTGTGCAAACAAATGCCCACAACTGACAAGGCTAGTTAAAGAAGGTAACACCACTTGCCACTTTGTCTACATCACTTCTTTTCCTAGTGTCTACCACTAGTCAGACACAAAAGGCTGGGAAATTCCCAGCTGGAAGCTTAACGTGCCTGTCTGCAGGTAGTGGGACTTGAGATGCCCCTTCTAGTGAGCTCCTCTGCCTCTGACATATGATTCACCTTCTTGTCTCCCTGGGCTCTTGAGAAATCATGCATCACTAATGCAAGGCTTCCATCCTCCATGAAGCACAATTCAAATGAGTCAGCAAGGAGATGTGTGTATTATTTTTATCTCTGTATGCGGTAAGCATATGGAAGAGATCTTCATTCCCAAGGCCAGCTGGACTCTCCCATTCCCCCTTCACATATTGTTACCATACTTTTTAAGGTCAGATACTATTATTGTTCAAAATGATGCCTAGCATGTGGCAAGGCAAAAAGTTTATGCCCTATTACTTTAATTCTCTCCAACTTTCCTATTGCCAAAACTACTTTTTGAATTAGCACCTGGTCAGAGAGATTTCACAGATTTTTGAAGCACTGCAATAATCTGGAAAGCTTCCTTCCTTCCTTCGTTCCTTCCTTCCTACCCCCTTCCCTCCCTCCCTTCCTCCCTTTCTTTCTTCCATCCAAATTGCATGTGAAAATTAAAATCAAAGAAACCAGGAATAAGAACTTCCTTCCCAGTGTGCCATTTCACCAATGAAACCTGTACAGAAAGCAAATATAAATTTCCTTTTTCTGGAAAAAGTTCAGTGAGGATGGCACAGAAAATGTGTCAGGGGCCTTTCCCTGGGGAAAACAGGGCTCATTGGGATTGATCCTGCACAAATGTGCACTGCTTTGTGAGAGGATCAGTGACATACCTTCCAAACACCACATGAGCCTCCCAGTGCCTCATCAGATATTCTATAGCAGACTATAACTATCATCTGGGAGTTTGCCACATCAAATAGTCACCCAACACTGTTTCTGTGAAACTTTCTTTTTTTCCTTTCAAAAACTTTCTCTATATAATCACATCTCCATTTTCATCCTTTGGCAAGTTAAAGAAAGAAAGAAAGTAGCCAAGAATGTATGCATGTTGTTATTTGGAGAACGAATTTACAGTTAATGACAGCACAAAGACACTGTGGCAATCTTTTCTCCTTCCGTGTTCCCTGAGCATTCACAAAACCTTCCTACTTTCATTAAAATGATGAGAGCATCATGGCATTGCATCACAACAAGCTCCACCTTTTGGAAGAAGGTGGGCAACATACAAAATTGCCATGCAAAGCCGTGGTGGCACAGTGGTTAGAATGCAGTATTGCAAGCTAATTCAACTCACCGCCAGGAGTTCGATCCTTAATGGTTCAAGGTTGACTCAGACTTCCTTCCTTCCTTCCTAGGTCGGTAAAATGAAAACCCAGATTGTTGGGTAGAATGTGCTGACTCTTTGAGGGCTGTAAAACACTGTGAAGCGGTATATAATATAAATCTAAGTGCTATTGCTATGCAACAACACTGCACTAATTTTTCTGCCTCTCTGACCCCCTCTTGGCCCCTCTGTATTCCCCATGATATATTCTCATCTTATCCTTGTCATGAGATCGGTTTGAATAGTCCTTAAACTAGTGTTAAAGTATTTCCTTCCATATATTACCTTCAGTGCGATCTCAAGGTCTATAAAATCTATTCAAATAAAACGTAAAATCTATAAAATCTAAGCTTGAGAAGTCAAGGAACTGCAGTGACGAAGCATGGAGGCCGAACAAGCAATGGGGATAGTGCATGTCTTGCTGTGCTGGTCTTCTGCTGATTCCAGGACTGAGTAGAGCATTCCCACTCAAGAGCTTTGGACTTTATTCATTACTTCTGGGTGGAGAAGATTTTGACAGTCTGCTAAGATACTTCTTCAATAAATGCTGCCACATGACTCCCATTATCTCTCTCTCCAGCCTTGGGAGAAAAATCACCCAACTGATAACTGGGCAGACCCAAGAAAGGCTGATACAATTAACACAATAATAATTCTAAGAAGTCACAAGCTAAAAGGTAAGCCAGACTGCCTGCCCTGCCTGGCCTGTCTTTATATCATTCCATGTAATTTGTTATTTATTTGGCCCTAGAAAAGGTTGAGTGGCTGCCATCTAGCCAAGAACATGAAGTCTGCTGGGGAAAGTTTTCTTCTTGGTTTTTTTTTTAAATTTTCAAGGATGTTGCCTCAAACAATTTACTACACTGAACACTCTCAGGAAAAAAAACACTAAAACTCTCTCAGGAAAAAAAAATCATGTTATGTGTGATTCCAGGAGAGAGGAGGAGGGAGAAGAGGGCAAGGAGAGGGGAAGGGAAGGGAGGAAGAGAAGAGAATAGGAGTTTCTACAAAACAATGAAAAGAAGAGAAGTTTCTACAAAACAGTAAAAAGAAGAGTGAGAGGAGAAGAAAAGAAAGAGTTCCATAGAACAGAATGAAATAATACCAAAAACCTCAAAGAAAAGGTTCATATTTTGCAAAGCTAAAGAGAAAGTAGGTGCTTTGGTGGTGGTTAACAGGCACTTTTGTTATTAAATAAATAGGAAAGAGCTTTCAAAAATTATAAATGAGATTATGTCTCTTTATGCCCTGTAGATTTCCAATATATATGTCCACTGAAATGACTCAAAAGAAACTATAGTTTTGAGTTGGGGTTACACAGTAACACAGGAAGGATTTGAAATACTTCTCTTCACTGACTTTTATAAGAACATAAAATGTGGATTGTAAGAAATGTGTCCAACACACTAATGGCAGTGCCCAATCTGAGATTTATTTCAAGCATACATGTTTTTGTTTTTGTTTTCATGGTTAGGAAAATAACCATTTGGGGACCTAGGAACATTTATAAACTTAATTTCAATTTTGTAAAATTTAACAAGAAAGAAAAGAAACAATTGATTTTTGCAGTACCTCATGCTATTGATAAGAGTTTAGGTTTGAGTAACCGGTAGTAAAAAATGTTACCATTCAGCTGAAACTGGTATTTCTTTTTTTTTTCCTCCTGACGATCAGCTGTTTCAATGATCTGCTATGCCAGGATCCCCCTCACTGTCTTACTGCTTTGCCCAGGAGGCAAAAAATGAAGTGTGGGGGAGGGTGGGTGCTGCAAAAAAAGAAGAAGCAATGTCCACCCAGTTATATGGTCATGCCCAACTAGCCATGCCCACAGAGTAAAAATATTTGCATCCCACCCCTGTTAAGGGGATATGCCAGAGGTCTCCAACTTGGCAACTTTAAGACTTCTGGACTTCAACTCCCAGGGAGTTGAAGTCCACAAGTCTTAAAGTTGCCAAGTTTGGAGACCCCTGGGATATGACCTCAGCAGACTCAATCAGCCAACAGGATCCTAATTATGACAACAAGGTGAATGTAGAACATTGATAGATCATTCATACATCAAGACTCAGCTCAGAAGATGTAAAATACAACTTTTAAATTGGAACAAATCAGTGTGTATTTATTTATTTATTTTCTATGGCCGGTGACCTGTAGCCCTCTTTTTTAATGACTTGGGTTTTTAGTAGGGTTTTCAAGGTTTTATCGATGGGTTTTTTAGGTTTTATGTCAGCCGCTTTATATTTTGCTTTTTATACTTGTTTTTATCTTTTGTATTTTTGTATGCTTTTTTATTGGCTGTACACCGCCCCGAGTCCTTCGCTATTAGGCTCAACTGGCAGTTCCAAATGGCTCATGTGCCCACATGTTCTTTCACCTTTGGTGAATCCTTACTCCCTCATTACCTGTTCAAGCACTGGCCTGGGACAGGCACTTTTTTTACTACCGGTTCTGTGGGCGTGGCAGAGGAAGGATGCTGTAAAATCTCCAGCAGAGGTGGCATGTGCTGGTTCTCTGAACTACTTAAAATTCCCACTACCGGTTCTCCAGAATTGGTCAGAAGCTGCTGAATCCCACCACTGGAGCAGAGCACCAAAAAGGCTGCCTTCCTCTGGGCAGGGTCTCATTGGGGCCTTCAGACCTCTGGTTGCTAATTGACCTGAGTATTTTACTCAGAAGGGCCTTTGGGGTGAAGTGACACTGTGGACCCCGCTTACACACAAACATGCATACTTTTCCTGATCTTACTTTATTACTGTTAACTTCATTAATTCTTTGTTCTGACGTGTTATAAAAAAATAAGTAAACTACTCCCTGGGCCCTCCAGGGTGGTGCACCCCTTTTGCCAGCTGCTTTCCTTCTTGACCCAGGCTCCAGAAGTGCCACATGTGCTACAAACAACTGAAAACCATCAGCGCGTTCATCAAGAACCGGTCTGGCCTCAGTGGCCGCCACGGCAGTGCCTTCCGGGAGCTGCACCTGCTGATGGCTGTCCTCGAGTGACCGCTGTGGCCTGGCTGCATTTGCCTTCTGCATGTGCCCTGCAGCTCTGGAGATGCTGCCAAGGGATGGTCTTCTCGTGGCCTTCTGGGAGGCAGCCTCTTCTGCACCGCACCCAGTCCAGTGCCTTACAGACACCTATCCAAGCAGACTTTCCTGCTGTGGCACCACTGACCTCCCTGCTGAGGACACACAGCCCGATCCCCTTCTGGCCAAAAGGCTTCCATCGCCTCGCACCTCCCTCTCCCTGCCTGCCAACAATGGTGGTAAACTCCTGACTTGTGTCCAGCTCCCCAGCCCTCTTGAATTTGTGGGGGGACTGGCCTAGGGCTGCTGATATCCGTGACGCAGCTGCACCGGATCTGCAGAACCCAAGCCAGGTTTTTCTGGTAACAGATGGAGCCGTTGCTGGTGGAAATTGTCTCGGTACTGAGGAACAGAATGGATTTCTCTGCATTGTTGGAGCCAGCTGGTCATATAATTGTTAACTTATGACAAATTTTATTAAAAATTTGTAAATGGTTTCTGTGTCTACAGAATAAATTCAGAATAAGCTTCCTTTACAACTGATGCTGGTTAGACGTTCTTACTGAAAACGGGTGGTTTCGCTTAAGACCAAATGGCAGTGAAGTTTTTTAGCTGCAATGCTTGAAATCCCTCCATGGAAAATGTTGATCTATATTTATTTTTGCTGGAGAAAAACGTTTTAGAACATTTCTTCTAAAATGTTTATAGATAAGATAGAGATTATATATATATATACATACACCTACATCAGACACACACACACACACGAGCTATCCTATCTCAACCTTTATTTGTAGGTTTAATATTTATTTGTAAATGTTATATTTTTTAAGTCATGCTGACTTCTTGTCTTTCAAGAAGTAAGGAGGAAGAGGAGGCAGCTACCAATTTGAACCATCTTTAAGGAAATGTTAGAAAGTGCCTAGTAGTTTTCCTTTGCTTCGTTCCTCTGTATATTGTTTCATTGCCGTGGATCGGTTCATTTTGCTAAATGTCTCAACACTGACTTGACTCATCCTGGCCAAAGCAGCAGCTAAAAGTACAAGGACTTATTATCTTGTGCCCCATGAACGGTGAGAGGATTGTGAGATACCAGTTTAATCAAGAGTAATAAGATTATCACCTGTAGCCATTAGCTATTTATATATCTCTACCGAAATAATCCACAGATGGATGAGGGCCTAAATTAAATTCATTGCTTTATTCTGATTTTTTTCTTCAAGTCGGTATCTTTGAGGAGATTGCCTCGTGCTCTTGAGCTATTCATTGAGGTAACTTTGGAGGCATTATTACTCCAAGAAAATGTAGAATGTAAAACATGAAAGCAAATCCATTAATCTATATTCTATAGATTAAACACTAAAACTACACTGCTCAAAAAAATGAAGGGAACACTTAAACAACACAATGTAACTCCAAGTCAATCGCACTTCTGTGAAATCAAACTGTCCACTTAGGTAGCAACACTGATTGACAATCAATTTCACATGCTGTTGTGCAAATG
>JANHFN010004429.1:53065-68362 GCA_032468175.1 Toxicocalamus goodenoughensis
CTGACCAAATCATTTTGCATTTCTCCCAGCTGGGAAATTTGAATCCACAAAAGGAAAGAACTTTGCCTATTACAAAAAGGCAAGGGCTTTTTTCCTTTCCTCACTACATAAATTGGGAGGATGGGGGGGGGGTGAGTGGATAGATGGATGGGCAGAATTATTTCATATGTATCACTTCTTAATTTATCTAAGCCAATGCTTCTATCTAAATCAACACTAACAAGAAATCTGAAAAAATGTCTCAGACCAGCCCCTCCCTAGTTGACTCAAAGACAAAGTGAGAGGGGGAAACACATTCAGACATGTTACTGTTACTGCAATTTTGTAATAAAAGACCTATACAGCATTGGATGCATACTCTTATCTACCTGGCTGAGCTGAAATCAGCAGTTGTTTTAGGGCAGGGGTGTCAAAATCAAGGCCCACGGGCCAGATCCAGGCCATGGGGTGCTTAAATCTGGCTCGTGGGGCCACCCTGGAAAAAGCAAAAGACCGGCCTGTCATGCCTCTGCCAGCAAAAATGGAGCTTAGGAAGGCCATGGGCAGAGGGTTGCAGGAAGCCTCACAGCCGAAAACAAAGCTCGGGAGCTCGTTTTCTCTGGCACAGCGCTCAAGCCACAACAGATCCCGACATGAGTGATGTTCAGCTGGCCACACCCACCCTGGCCATGCCACACAACCCTGATGTAGCCCTCAGTGAAATCGAGTTTGATGCACGTTTTAGAGTGTAGGCGATTTCAGCATGTGGACTGACAAATCTCCGTGTTCTGTTCAGAAAGACAGAAAGCCTGATTGCAAAGTCCAATTGAATCAAAAACCTCTCATGTGTTTCTCAACACACGTTTTATTTTGTTTTCTAAATAGCCACATTGCTGCAGGGTTTACCAGATTGCCAATGTCTAGTTTTTCCTTTCCCCCTCCCAATCAAAGGCTGCAGCTGAACGTCACCCTTCAAACACTTGGCTAGCAGAACTGTGAAAGAAATGCAGATCATTCAGTTGCTCAGTCAGTTCTCAACTCTCTACCCAAGCACTCCACAGGGTGGAAGTTTGGATGCTTTGGCGAAGAAAAAAATTGATTTTATGTACCCAATGTCCTTCAGCCACTCAAAGGAATTCCCAATTGCAGTTATAGTTTTTGTAGTGGAATTTTCAACGGAGGCCCATGGAGGGAATTTTTATTTTCTTGTGTGCCTCCTACGTGCTTGTGCTTAGGTCATCAACAGCCCCTAGAAAAGGGATATTTGTTTGCCTGTTTAATGTAAACATCAATCCATCTAGCTACAATAGCCTTAACTGCCAAATCATGATTTATGTATCCATCATGCCTACCTACCAAAGGCACTCTGAGCAGCAAATGGATAAAAACAGAATTAAAAGCGTAATGCATTATATAACAAGACCAAGCCAAGGCTATCAAAATCTCTCAATAGCAATACACGAGATATACCTTCACCAACATCAGACCATCTTTAGCATCCTGGCCCCAGGGTGTGAGAACAAGTTGATGGTCCACAGATGACCATCAAAAAAAGACAAAGAAAGGGATAATCATACATCTTTGACTTACAACAGTTCATTTAGTGACCGTTAAAAAGTTATGACACTGAAAAAAGTGACTTATGACAGTTTTTCACAATAACCTTTGCAGCATTCCCATAATCATGTGATCAAAATTCAGATTTTTGGCAACTGGTCCACACTTATGACCATTGCTGTGTCTCAAGGTCATATGATCATCTTTTGCGACCTTTCTGACAAGCAAAGTCAATGAGGAAGCCAGATTCACTGAACAACTAGATTACTAACTTATCAACTGCAGTGATTCACTTAACAACTGTGGCAAGAGATCTCATAAAATGGCACAAAACTCACTTAACAAATTCTCACTTAAGAACATAAATTTTGGGCTCAATTGTGGCTGTAAACTGAGGATTACCTGTCATTTGGGCAAATACAAATTTAGAAATTATTATAATAATTTAAATATAAATGCATGCCACTAAAACAGAAACACCTGACACCAAATATTCAGTGTCTTTACTTAGTTTGCAATTTCAAGGCTCCCCAGTGCTTTCTTCTTTGGATTCTTTCTCTTTCAGCTTGAAATGGATAGCCCTTTGAATTAAAGATCCCTTCATATTCAGGACTCTCCTCAGACAGCTGTTCAATCAGAAAGTGTCATTTGAAAGCAAGGGCACATGGCTATGCTGGGGAAAGCCAAAGGTCTTAGAGCCAAAGCAGACAAGCCAAGTGAGATCAGCTGTCAAATCACTGTGCCCAAAAAATAGAGAAAGATCCAATTACGGATATTAACATCTTGTTTCATTTTATTTCCAGGCCGGCCGGCCAGAAAAATATGCTTACAAGACTGATGGGAACCTGGAAACGTATAAGCTAAATTCTGGCATGGAACTGAACCTCTAAAAGCCAATAATCAGAGGTAGTATTCAGCAGGTTCTGACCAGTTCTACAGAACCGGTAGCGGAAATTTTGAGTATTCGGAGAACTGGCAAATACCACCTCTGACTGGAGATTTTACGGTATCCTTCCCCTACCACGCCCACCAAGCCACACTCACAGAACCGGTAGTAAAAAAAATTGAATCCCGCCACTGCCAATAACCCTTTGCAGTAGCTTCAGTATAAGACAATGAAGCAGGCCTATTTAATAAGCCTTTAATTCTGTAAATGGCCAAAACTATCAAGTGTCAACTCTGAAGCTGGCCTGACTGAGGCCATCTTGGAGGCGTGTTGCCACAATGGTGATATGGGCTAGGAAGGGGGGGAACAGAAATAATTGGGGTTTTGTAGCCAAAACAAAATATTTTTTCCCTGAGAACCAAGGACATACCCACAGGTGGCTGACAAGAGGAGGAATGAAGTTTCCAAGCAACCAAACAGCACATTGATTGGACAATGGGACTGATTGTTTGGGAAAGGGGGCAAAACTTTTCATTAGGTGAAAACTGCAGGAACTTTTAGAGTCGGTTTTTACTAGTCTGGGTTTTTTACTAATCATACCAGTATGATATATCAAATAAACCTACTTGCCTTGGAGTTCTGTTTGCTATGGGTGTATTACTTTGAACGCTGGCATTAAGATTGCTAAAGATCACCATAAATCTCATAAGATTATTTCTGGTACATTATTAAATGTTAATTAATATGAGTTTTAATTCTAGTTTAAGGTTTGGGGTATGTTTTTTTTTTAATGGGATCAAATTATGTGGTCTTGCTGGCCTCTGTTTGGAACCATTGGAGTTAACAATTCCAGGAAGACTGTGATCCGTGACAACAGCATCTGGTCTGAAGTGGTTATGGTTTCCTCCTCTGAGGACCAGCTGTAATGGCCTAGGAAGCAGGGATCCAGAGCCTAACTCTAAGGATTCTGGTTTGACATCTGAACTGTCAGCACATTTCTTTCCATTACAGCACATTTTAAACCAGCACTTCTTACAAGTGGAGTAATTATTAACATAAAGAAGCAGAAAATGTAGAGCTTTTTGAAAAAGGACTGTGAGCACAAGGATATATTTGTGCCCCCCCCCCAAAAAAGGAATTATTGCTGCTGTCATTTTTTTTCTCCCTTCCAGAAAGAATGTACTATAATTACTATGGCTTTTTTTTTTACCATGCTGGGTGAAAAACAGACCTGTAAATCTTGTTTTGCAAACTAATCAGAGTACCCCTTTTTCTACATGGCAAAAAAAGGTTATTTGGCACTTCCTTTTATTCATTTGGATTTTTTTTTCTTATGTTAAGAATATCTTTCCCCCATGTTCTCCCTCAGATGTGTGCTGCTGCAACTCTTAACGCACAATTTTTCTTCTCCTTCCCATCACAATTAGAATAAAATTGTTCTCTGTTCTCTAAAATTGTTCTATGTCATTTCTAAGGTAGTTTTGAAACTCCTATTGCTCTCCCAATAATTATTTTTTTTCTAGCAGAAGCTATTCTATATTTTTGACACCTCATGAATTTGTATTGAACACAATATTCATCCTTCTGATTGTGATATTTGATGAGACATAAAAAGAATATAGAAACAAATCAAAATAAACAAACACATATGGCATTTAATAGGCTTTTTGAAAAAAAAACAATTGGCCATCTGATACTGAAAAATCTGCTGTGAAAGACGGAAATCAAAACAGAGCTGGGATGAAATAATCATTTTAGTCCCTTTTCAGCCAGCCAGCACTTAGATGCTGGCCTTTTTAGAATTAACAAATGGAACTGAAGCTAGAGAATTATTAGAATTCAGATTCAGAGGACACCATAAGTGCAGGTATACTTAACAAAAGGCAGAAGACCTGATAAAGAACTTCTATTTGTTTTCAGCAATGATCAAAGCTTTTTGGAGAAGAAAAGGCATGGAAAAGAAACTGAGAGCAAAAAAGGCACAAAAACATGATACAGTTCCATTCCAATTATATCATTGAGGGCTGTAAACTAAAAGTAGCCCTTACTCCAGAAAAACAAACTATACTTTGTGATTACTGTTTCTGAAAGAAAAGTTGCCAAAAGTATCTTGAATATGTTGGAGGGCTCCTAATGTCATATCATCCTTATTGAGATAGGTCACATTGCCATCAGGTGATGTATTGCTACGTTTTTCCCCTGCGTGGAGCTGAGGTAGGCGTGGCCTGCATGTGATACATCTGGCCTGCAGGCCACCAGTTTGACACCCCTGTGAACAGGGGTGGAATTCTACCAGTTCACACCTATTCGCTAGAACCGGTTGTTAACATTCTAAGTAGTTCGGAGAACCGGTTGTTAGAAGGAATTACTGGCCTAATCCTGTAAGGAAGACAGGAAGGAAACATTCTGGTGTTGCTTACAGAAACTGCCTGTCCATTAACCCTTATTACATTCTTGGCAGGACTAGACTTCCTGTCTCCGGAGCTTCTCTGGAGTTGTTTTCCCTCCTTTGCTGGTACTTTGTTTGTATGGAGTGACCATTCAAAGTTACAATGGCACTGGAAAAAAGTGACTTATGACCATTTTTCACACTTACAACTGTTACAGCATCCCTACAGTCATGAGAGGCTAGGTGAGGAGATGCATGCCTCGATGTGAGTGATATTGAGTTGGCCATGCCCAGCTAATAACATGACCACCAAGCCACGCCCACCAACTAAGCCACGCCCACAGAACCGGTTGTTCAAAATTTTGAATCCCACCCCTGACTCCCATCTGTCAGAAATGGTGTAGGGTCTCCTGCTTGGGCAGGGGGTTGGACCAGATGACCTACAAGGTCCCTTCCAACTCTGATTCTTTGTTATCTGTTACTTTTTTTTCCATTGATGTTTTTACTTTTGATCGAAAAGCGGCAAGTGTATGGGTACATGTGTGCTGTCTGTGTGTGCAGAAACATTGTAACCATTGTGCATTTCACCTGTAATCTGACATTGCGCAACCCAGAAAAAGATATCAGACTCCTTGCTGGCACAGGAATTCTGGGAGTTGAAGTCCACAGATTACAAAAGGGGCCATATTCCCCCACCCTTGCTCTGTAGCCTCTGAGAAGTGGGACTAAGTGAGAGAATTGGACAAAGAGGTACAATCAATGAAACATCCAGCTCCTGCTTAGCTCTGCAGAGAGGATGTAGCTTCCTTCCAAGTGCCTGAGCCAATCCAGAGCCAGCCTTTGACTAAATGATCAAGTTCACATTTATGAAATTAGTGACCTACGTGAATTGGTGTCATATGCTCCCTTTAAACAGACTCTCTCTTACTCTTCTCAATGAAATATGACAATAAAGTGCTCTGTTTCACCCGTTAGTCATTTCCAGCTCCTATGAAAATAATATGTTTGGTGTAATTCATTTGAGATCTGATGGGTTTAAGACTCCTCTGACAAGATATAATCAGCTCATTATGGAGAAACAGAAGCCATCCTTGTTGCAGATAAATTGCTCAGAGTTGTGATTAAATTACTCCGACAAAAGATGGAAGAATGGACTTCCAGCACATACAAATGCTTTATCACCAGCAGTCCCGCATGATAAATCTTGCATAAATTCACTTTTTTGCTCTTGAGTGCATGAGGATATGTGTCTTTTTCCTAGACGTATTCTCGGATGACAGCAGCTAGACCAATCCAACCCCCCCCCCTAAGATGACAAAAACAACAACTGAGTTGGAAGGGACCTTGAAGGTCTTCTTCTTTGAGTCCTCAGGGAGAGGGGCGGTATATAAATGTAATAAAATAAAAATAAAATA
Organism: Toxicocalamus goodenoughensis; assembly: GCA_032468175.1. Classification (NCBI taxonomy): domain Eukaryota; kingdom Metazoa; phylum Chordata; class Lepidosauria; order Squamata; family Elapidae; genus Toxicocalamus; species Toxicocalamus goodenoughensis. The sequence goes on from JANHFN010004429.1 coordinate 59,292, forward strand.
AATAAAATAAATAAATTCTAGTCCAACCCCCTGCTCAGGCAGGAAACCCTATACCATTTCAGACAAATGGTTGTCCAATCTCTCCTTAAAAACTTCTAGTGTTGGACAGCAGTGGGATCCTACCTGCTCCACTCGCATGTGTGCGCACACCTAACCCGCGCGTGCAGGTTTCCACACACCAGCTGAGGCCTGCAGGGCCAATCAGATGAGAGGATAAAGAGGATAAAAGTGCAGGGGCGGATGGGAGGGCCGATCCTGTGCTTTTATCCTTCTCCTCTCAGCTGAGGCTTTCCCCCTCTCGTCTCAGCTGATTGTGGGAGGCTTTTTTTTACTACCAGTTTAGCCGAACCGGTAGCAATTTTGGACACCAGTTCGGCTGAACTGGGCTGAACCAGGCCAAACCAGTAGCATACCACCACTGGTGTTGGAGCAACCACAACTTCTGGAGGAAAGCTGTTCCACTGATTTGTTGTCACCGTTAGGAATTTCTCTTTAGTTGTAGATTGCTTCTCTCCTTGATAAGTTTCCATCCATTGCTACTTGTCCTGCCTTCAGGTGCTTTGGAGATTAGTTTGGCTCCCTCTTCTTTGTGGCTGCTCCTTAGATATTGCAACACCGTTATCATGTCACCCCCTAGTCCTTCTTTTCATTAAGTGTCGGCTGGTGCTCCATTCAAAATCCAAGAAAGAAATACTTAGACTCCTTTAATCAGAGAAAAGATATCTTTTACAGGAAATCAAGTGGTAGCCACAAAAGAATTCTGAATCTGAGAAAATGGGCGCGTAAATCCCATATACAAAGTGATGGCAACGTTCCCACCCCCAATAGTTCCATTGGCTCATCCAATTAAAAGTTGTGTATATCATCATGTGGGCATCTCCAGGTGGTGATGAGGCTTCTGTCCATTGACCTTGACATAGTTTGATAAAGGGTTGCAGCTGCGCATAGCATAGGATAGAAACCTAAGCAAAAATGTACCCCCTCCAGCTTACTTCCCATAATCATTCCCCCCTCCTCCCACCGTTACTTATGACAGCCGAAAGAAGCAAAGCAAAGGGAGAAAAATCTTGAAGGCTGACACCCCCATTCTCTTTCCACCCCACTAACCTGCTTCCCAGTTCTGTTCTCCTGTGCAGGGCAATAAAAGAAGATCCAGCCAATCAGCTGAGACTCGGGAAGCAGCGAATAGGTGGGGGCGGGGCCAACCAGAGGTGGTATTTACTGGTTCTCTGAACTACTCAAAATTTCCACTATGGGTTCTCCAGAACCAATCAGAACTGGCTGAATACCACCTCTGGCTAAGACTGCAGAAAAAACAACTGCAATCCACCTTCCTTCCTTCAAGGATCTGTATATTGAACAAACCAGACAGAGGGCTAAGAAAGTCCCTTCACATCCTGGACATAAACTATTTCAACTGCTCCCCTCAAGATGCTGCTATAGGGCGTTGCATGCCAAAACAACTAGACACAAAGATAGTTTCTTCCCCCGTGCCATCACTCTGCTAAACATCTAACTCCCACAGCGCTGTCTTAGGCCTATCCATGTGGTAGGCTGTATTGCTATTATCCTTCTCATCTTCTCATCCTTTTCATCTTTCTCACCTCTCATCTTTCCTGCTATCTTCTCCTATTGGTATGTTATATCCTATTGGTATGTTACCAATTGTTTCTATTATCTTATGATTTATGGTTATATCTTATGATTTATGATATATGGCTATCACTTTGTTCTTTGTATGTACAGTTGGGAGCTCATGTACCGGAGACAAATTCCTTGTATGTTCAACCCAGAGGTGGTATTCAGCCAGTTCTGACCAGTTCTGGAGAACAAGAAGTGGAAATTTTGAATAGTTTGGAGAACCAGCAAATACCACCTCTGACTGGCCCTGCCCCCATCTATTCTCTGCCTTCTGAGTCCCAGCTGATCGGCTGAGTCTTCTTTTGTTGCCCTGCACAGGAGAACGGAGCTGGAAAGCCGATTACTTAGGTAGGTAGGCAATGGGGATTTTGCAGCAACCTTCCCCCAGGAGTGGGGAGGGAATGGGGATTTTACAGTATCCTTCCTCTGCCATGCCATCAAGCCACGTCCACCAAGCCATGCCCACAGAACTGGTAGTAAAAAAAATTGAATCCCACCACTGGTTCAATCACACTTGGCCAATAAAGAAATATATTCTGTTCTGTTCTGTTCTATTCCTGGTCTAATTCTGTTCTGTTCTGTTATTCTATTCATATGTGGACTTCAACTTTCACAATCTTCCCAGGCCTCTCATAAATCTAACAAATAAAATAGAGCAGGAAATTAGGATAAACACTTTTTGAAAGTTGTTGGTGCTAAACCACTTTTACTATGCTGCTAAGAAAATGTGCACAAATGTGCCCATATAATCAAAAGGAGTGGCACTTGATGCAAACACTGTGTAATTTTGTTATTGTCTCAGAATTGACGATATCTAAGGATACAACTTAGATATATGATGCTATTGGAAATTGGGTGGGATACAGATTTTAAAAATATTATTATATTTGTCATTCCAATAAATATAGAAATATGTTCTAATTCTTCTCAATAAATGTATTTGATTGCTGCCAGACATCACTACTTCTAATAGTATTTTCAAAAATGCATTGTTTATTCTATTTTCCAAAGTTATAGAATATAGTAATTGTGAAAATATTCCATTGATTTCTAAGCAATGGGTGCAGATAAATATAGTGATACATTGGTAAATGCCTGTATGTGCACACATATGTATGACTATATATATGTCTCCCAACTGTGAATAACATATCATTGTCTGATGAGAACTGTCATGCACTAAGGTTTCTGCCATAATTAATGTGTAATCTGTTAAGACATTTATAAGAGTGTAGAACAGAGGTGAGCAGCTATGGCAACTGTATGACTTGTGAACTTCAATTCCCAGAATTCCTGAGCCATGCTGGCTCAGGAATTCTGGGAGTTGTAGTCTACAGGCCATAAAATCCTCCTGGTGTACAAAATAACCCTAACCAGTTATAATGACATAGAGAAATGAGAACTATAAGTCAAACAAAAAAGAGAGAGAGGTTTGTAGAGAGAATTAGTTGCTACTGGAGCACATTTTATGAGAAGGAAGGAAGGATTTATTACTTCTAGTTCTTCTCTGCCCTACTAGGGACACATCATGCAAAGGCAATTCGGTTGTGCAAAACTGATTAATTTCTAGTTCTTGCAGTCAGTCCCAGAGTGCAAGAAGTGGGAAGCACTGGAGAAGTTGGCAAGCTATATAATCCATGGCAAATGATGAAATTAATCCTTGTTATCCAGAATGTCTAGGCTGTCCTAACAGATGCTGAAGAAGAAATCAATTGAAGATTTTTCAGGAGTTCCAGAATGAATAAACCTTAGAAATTCTCTTGGTTTTTAGGAAACATAGCTTGGAGTTTGCACAATTAATGTATCCATATCCCAACAGACAATGTATATATTTTAAATAGCTCCTCTTGTAGTAGCTAAATGAACAGCTTCTATTCTTTACTTATATATCCTTTATTACTTACCCAAATTTCTCTAAAATGGCAGTTAAAGAAACTTTTGAAAATAGTAATATCTTAAACATCTACAGTTCGGCTGATAGAAGTATTAGCCAAATGCCTCTTAATACATAGAGAGACTTGAATTCTGATGTTTAAATACTACACATACTTTGTGACTGCTGTTAACTTTGTCCAGATGCTGGTACTCTATGCATCCATAGAAATTAGAGAGAGCTCTTTCTTTTCAGCTTGCCCAAAAATTGTTGCCCCGTGACTCACTCTAAAAAAGAAAGAAAAAGAATGGAAAGAATGTGAGACAACTGCACACAGTGCATAGTATTTTTATTAATACAGGGTCTAACTGAAGAGTGGAAATCTGAGTATACCATTGAAACAAATAAGTGGGTATTATTTACAATGCTAGAAAAAAAATTAAAACAAGCAATGTCTTGCCTGAAATGTGCAGTAGGAACCTAAAATAGATTTTTAATGTTGATATGGATTTAAAGTCTTGCCTTAAAAATCAAGGGAAATATTTTTGGAAGTTTTCTTAGTATGATGTCCTTTTCAACATACATAACACAGCCATGATATTTTTTGGATTTTAAATTGAAGGAAACCTGCACTGCATTCACTGAAATACACGGGAATCTTTAATTAATAGTGAACTTCCGAAAATCATAATGAAACAGATTTATCCAGACTGATTACCAATTACTACTACTTTATTTTTGCTTCCTGAATAACAAACTTCATTACTTCTTCATTTTCCAGTTTGCTACCTCTTCTCTTCAGTTCATCATTTTTATAGGTTCACCATTTTTTAATCTATAAATATATTTGAATTAGGTTAGCGTGACACCTGTTAGCCAACCCTATGTATCCCAGATTGTTACATATACCCAACCTAGTTTATGATTCATGAAAAACTACACTTAATTTGAAAACAAGTTAAAGTGTGTGTTGTGCAAATATACCAAATAAAGATATTTTCTATGGCACTAGGATTAGAAGATGCCTGTATTGTGGGTAAGCATATGTGCAGCAGATAATTTAAAACATGGGTAAAGATCATTTAAAACATGGGTATCTAATCTATTGACTTGCCTGGGCCATGTTGAGTGATGAGGAATTGCCTCGGGCCACATAAAATATATAATATAGTTAATGTAAATAAATCATATAATAATGTTAGACATTTATGATCTTTTGGGAGGGTACATTACTGGTTGTCCTTGACCACATGCAGCTCTTGGGCCACAGGTTGAACACACATGTTCTACAAGAAGAGGAGTACAGATGCTATGAGGAACTTGAATCAAATGGATGAAAGTATATCAGTCACTCTAAGACCATCCAAATTTCAGGCAGGGATGGGAGAATATACATTCATGAGAATAATATTGGAAAGTGATGGAAATTTAATGAAGAACTGTCCATAATGAGACTCACAAAATGTATACGTTTAATGTAATGAATAGAAGAAGACATCTGAGAATAATTTACGTAACATACCACAGCAAACTTAATTCATCAAAATTATCCCCCAAAGTACAAGAATAATTTTGACCCTAAAATTGTGTTCATTGAATTCAGGGCTTAATTTATAAGTGAATCATTTACAGTTTTTTTATAATTATACATTGCACTTATATAATGCTTTAGAATATGTTACAAATGTTTTATATGCATTACCCTAGTGAGCCTTAAGATGATCCTGCTGTGAATCAAGACTAGGGTGGGTTTGATACAAGACAGGAGCCTTGAGTTCATGGGATTTTCCTTTTCAGAATTTCAACCCAAGGTCCAAATGGAAAGAAGAAAATCAGTCTAGGAAATGAGGTGGAGGTAGCCTGGAGAAGAAATCTCCAGAAATTTCACTTAATCTCAAAGAATTTCTGGAGTTAAGCATTGAAGCACATGCAGAAATTTTATAACACAAGCTCTGCCTCACAATCCAGGCACAAAGATTCTAGAAAGAGAAAAGAAGAACAGAGAAGTCGCAGAGAAGAACAACAAAAATGATTAGGGGACAGAAGTCTAAAACATATGAAGAATAGTTGCAGAAACTGGAAGTGCCTCATTTAATGAAAAGGAGGACTGAGGTGACATGATAGCAGTGTTTGAATATCTAAGGGGCTGCCACAAAGAAGAGAGGGTCAAGCTATTCTCCACAGTATTTGAAGGCAGGACAAGAAGCAATAGATGAAAACTAATCAAGGTAAGAACCAACCTATAAATAAAGGAGAAATTTCCTGACAGAATAATTCATCAGAGGAATGGCTTGCCTTCAAAAGTTGTGGATGCTCAATGACCAAGGTTTTTAAGAAGAGATTAGACAACCATTTGTCTGAAATGGTATAGGGCTGCCTGTCTGAGTTGAATTAGAACCATGATGGTGAACCTATGGCATGCGTGCCACAGGTGGCACACAGAGCCATTTGTGTGGGCACACCAGCCCCAGCCAAACATACCCGCAGTGTGCATGCACGTGCCTCCCGACTAAGTTTCGGCCCATTTGAGGCCGTTTTTGCCCTTCTGAGGCTAGAGGCAAGTCTCTGCAGCCTCAGGAGGCCAAAAAACAGGGCCTTCTGGAAATACCGGAAGTGCTGAAATGGACCCTTTTTGAGCCTCCAGAGGCTTCCCCCCATGCCTCCTGGAAGGCGAAAAATGTCTCCCTGCCTGTCTCCCTGTTTTTGAAGCTGATTCCTGTTAAACAGAAATGAGGTCTACATCACGTTGGCTTATAAGCTGCAAGGAACACTGTTTGCATGTTCACTGAAACATGAAGCCTATTTCTTACTTCTTGTTTTGAAAAAAAAAAGGATCCATTAAATCTGCACAACAGTCCTTATCAACATACCACATACTTAAGCTTTTTAACCTTTCCAAACTTGGCTGTTTGACATTTTTATTGAGTTATATAAAGTATTATAAAATACAAAATACAAAGTAAATAGAAAAGCAGTGGTGGGGAGGGGAAAGAGAAGAGAGGAAAGATAAGAAGAAAAGAAAAAGAAAGAGAAGTATTGACACCTGACTCTAACCCTAACCTTTCCAAACTTGGCTATACTAAACTGTTCCTGGGCCAACCTAGATTGTGCTTTATGCCATCATTATGGCATTAATGATACTGCTTTTAATGATATGCTAATTAATTTATGCAGCATTACTCCAGGGTTTTTTCCCCCTGACTATTAGAGGTCCAAAGGTCCATCAGAGGTCCCAAAGGTACTTTTTTTTTTCAATTGGCAACTGGACTTTCTGGCTGAAGAAGCTTCTTGGATGAGAAGTGAAACATCTTCAAAAATAAACCAGAAAGTTCAGTTGCCTCTTGAAAAAAAAAAACCACCTTTGGGACAACAAGGATGACTGAGAATCTCTATAGACATTCCCATCAGAGGCTGCCCGGCCTGTGCATTGCCAAATGATGTCTTCTCTCAATCTAAGCATCACCGTATCTCTCTGCTCACAACAGAGCTTGAAAGCCATGGAACCGGTTTTGCAAGATTTCCCCACCTCCTCCTTTGCGTTCAGCTGGGGGAGGGGCAGGAGGGGAGACCTGTGGGTGGTTGTGATTCTCTGGGGGAAGAGGCTATTTTTACAGGGCAGTTGTGTGGTTGCAGTTTGGCATGTCTCTTGCAGGTGTACGTGAAGGAGAGAGGAAGAGGAAGAAGAAAAGAGACGTTCCTACCTCCCTTTTAATTGCAGCACGCACTCAGGGTGTAAACACAAACTCCATTCGTTTTTCCTGTGGTGACAGGACTTATAGGCTTCTTGAATACAGCGCAAATGTGATCAGGATCCCACTACATCCATTCAAAAGTTTCCACTGAGTAGTAGTCATAGGGGAAAGGAGGGGAAGGAGGAAGGGAAGGGAAGGAACAGTGAGGCCTCCAATCTTGTCTTGGCGGAGATCATGATTTATTGCAACCATTTTATACCTCCTTTTTAGAGCAAAATTACAAGAATGATGAGTTTGTAAAAGATTTTCACCCAAAATATTCATTCAAAAGTTTTCACTGGGAAGGAAAGAGAAGGGTGGAGAGGGGAGAGAGGAAAGGAAAAGGAAAAAGAAAGGAAAGGAAAGGAAAGGAAAGGAAAGGAACAGCGATGCCTCCGATCATGTCTTGGCTAAGGTCATGATTTATTGCAGCCATTTGATACTTCCTTTTTAGAGTAAAATTACAGGAATGATGAATTTGTTAAAAAAAAAATTCACCCTGGGATTTAGTTTCTGGTGTGCAAGTGCCTTTTGTTGTACCCTTCTCACCTTTGATGCTGATTATATAGCATTTATCTTCTGCCTGCTTAGATGCTTAGCTTGCCTCTCTCCTTAAATTTTACAACCTTTGTGCTGGCTGGTTGGAGACACTTAAACAACAAAGTCCTTTGAATTCCCTCATAGCTGGACATCAGCCTAGTTGTGATTTAAGGGGAATGCCCTGGGAGGAGCCTCGTCTAGTTATCTGAGAATTGTTTGAATCTATGGGGCCTGAGGAAGTGGGGAGAGTCCTTATGGCTGTGACCTCGGCCACCTGCTCTTCAGATCCATGCCCTTCCTGGCCTGTTAAGGAGACCCAGGGGCTGCCATATGAGTCAGCTGTGGTAAAGTCTTCCTTCAGGTGTATGTTTTCCCTTTGCTTCTTAAGGAGGCCTTGGTTTTTTCCCTCCTCCAGAAGCCATAGACTCACCATAGTTGACCATTGTCCAGCATCTAACCTTCCATTTTTGGCTGAGAAAGAGGTCAGGCAGCAGCTAGATAAAGTGGATTATCAAGATCTGGCTTGGGTAGAGGACAGAAATGGCATTTGTCACATTTTTAGATGATCTCTGGAGAGTGGGATGGGGTTATGCAACCACTCTCGCTCTGCTTAACCTGACAGCAGTTTTCAATATGATGTCTTTCTGGACCAGTTCTGGGACTTGAGGCAGATGGCACTGTATTGTCCTGGTTACTCTTCTTTCTCCAGGGTTGATATCTGTCAGTGGCAGCTGGGTGGTGGTGGTGAGAGATTTCCCCCCCTCCAGCCCCTACTATGTGGGGTTTGGTGTTCTCTCCTACTCAACATGGGAATATTGAGAACTTCTGTTTCGGGAACTGTGGTGTCTTTGGTTCTGGATGGGGTTGTGATGTCTCAAATGGACCTAGTGCACAATTTGGGGGTTCTTGAGGACTCAAAGAGCGGGTGGCAGTCATGACTAGCAGGCGCCTTCACACAGCTTCAAAGACGATTGACTGAGGGATTTCCTTAATTTTATTTCTACAAAAATAACTATGTAGGGTACAAATGATCGGCCTCAAATTTCTGAGGGAATATTATGGTCAGTGGGAAATTAAAGTCCCACATCACACTTCTATATTAGTTTTCACGGCCAGCTCATTTGAACTCCCATATAATTGTACACATTTCTTCTTTTACAACCTGAAATATATATATATATATATATATATATATATATATATATATATGTAAAACGAGAAAGTACTATAAATCATGTCTAAATGAGAGAGGGAAGATAGTGAAGGTACTCCAGAGTGTTTTGGAT
>JANHFN010004429.1:100977-114593 GCA_032468175.1 Toxicocalamus goodenoughensis
TTTCCCCCCCCCCCCAAACTTGTGACTATGGTTAACTTTGAATTGAAGAAAATATGCATGCAGTATGGACTTCAGATCCCATCAGCTCCAGCTAGTTCAAGGACAATTAATATGAGAGCACTGAAAAATATATACGGAGGGCACCATGTTACTTGTATCTGTCTTAATGCAAAGACTGTAATATGCTACATCAGAGGTCTTCAAACTTGGCAACTTTAAGACTTGTGGACTTCAACTACCAGAATTCTCCAGCTGGGAGTTAAAGTCCACAAGTCTTAAAGTTGCCAAGTTTGGGGACCCCTGTGCAATATCCACACTAATGCACCCAAAATCAAGAAGGATCCCAAACATGAAAAGTTACAGTCACATTCATAATGGAAAACCATTACATGTTACAGGGAAGTGTTACCTTTAAAATTCAGTGAAAAAATAGCAAAATCCCACCAATTCAAGGGCCTTGAAATTTGGCATTTTTAAAGGTGCTTATTATGACTCACATAACTTTAGAGAAACATAAGCATTTTATTCAATATACTTTCATATATTTATTTTTTATTTATATATTTAAACAATTTATATGGCCGCCCATCTCACAAAAGTGACTTAATACACCCAACACAGTGACAAGAATGAAACTTTTAATCAGTTTTAAGTGGAGTTTTAACACTAAGATAAAGGGCTGTTAACACAATAACAAACGGACATCTGATTCATATGAGACATTAACCTGTACATGTCATTTTTCTTGTTGTGTGCATAGCATTACACACAGAGCCACTGTTGCACAGCACAATAGTATCTGAAGAGGCTGAATCAGAATAAGGCTGCTTAAATAGGTTTTTTTTAAGAGTGTGTGTGTGTGTGTGTGTGTGTGTGTGTGTGTGTGTGTTCTGTATGAAAACAGACTGAGAATTTTGAACTGGCAGAATAAAGAGGCAGCTCTACTCAAGCACTGCAATTAAAGCCTCTGTTCAGTGCGCAGTTCCACCCCTTCCATCTGCATGCATGACACATCTGAACAGTTATTTTAAAAAAAAGGTAAACGAGGCACTTTGTGGCAACCACAGGCATCGTTAACATATTGCACGTTGCTAGAATTTAAACACGGAACTGTACACTGGCACCCTTAAAACTTACTCCTTCCTTTCTTCCTTCCCTTAAAGCTGAAGGAAATTGGTGCTGCATATAAACGGACCTTTCAGATTACAACCATGCCACAGCAAGAAACCCTTGGTGCTAATTTACACAACTGCCCTTTAACGATTGTGACAAAACTATTGGAAGTGTAGACTACAGATGAGGAGGGATGGCACAGGGCCTAACAGTAAGCTCCTGTCAAAATGCCTTCAAGTAATAATTTTAGACATGTAAGCTACTGTACATCCAAGAATTTAAGCACACAGTCCAGAAACTCAAGAAATTACCAATGGAGAATGCACTTTCACGCCAATGATGACTACTGTTATAAAGTTTGAATTAGGACTCAAACCTTTCAGTCAGAGGAATTCTTGTCATGTTCTATGGGATGGTAGCTGAAATTAACTATAGGAGAGTATGCATTATATATATGTGCTATACATACATATTATGTATATATAAATAATGACATTTTCCTTTCCAATGACTATACCATAAAAACATAAGTAAGGCTTCTCAGAACTACTGACACATTCAAAAATCCAAAACCCTTACTCAGACCTTCACACTCCAAAGGAAAAACAACAGTGCAAAAAGCCATTGAACAATTTCCAATCTGGAGCTCCCTGCCAAACAGCAGAACTGTACAAGACATTGAACACTGTCAACATCCAAAATATTCTTAAAGCACTAACTTTTTTTTTTTTTTAGGTAGCTAATGTTGCTGGCAAAATTGTCAAATGAAAGACAAGTTCAATGCAGTTCCCTGGACAAAAAACCAGAGGTAATTCTGAAGTTGCCTCTTGCCAATCAAATCTTTTGTATTGCAGCACTGGATCAACTTTTGGGAAGCCTGAACATTAGCGGGTTTTTTTTTTTTTTAAAGTTTACATAATGGATGAAAGCTATGGTTTTTGTGCAGCTACATGCAAGCTCTACTAAAAATCGGTATAAAAATTATAGGCACAGAACTACACACAGGATTAGGAAAGATAACAAAATTCACCAATGAACGTTGAAGGAGCAAGTTTGCTCCTTTGTCCAGTATTCAGCCTGAGTTTCGCTTTGACTAGTTGCCACTACTATCTTGTTATTAATGCTAATGGACTGGCACAATGGATTTCAAATTTGTTCACTCAAGTGGGATAATTAATAATGAATATGGTAACCAATAAGCAAGCAGGTTTTTACACACAAAAAATCAAAATGGCAATTCCATGTTTTGAAAGACAAGGGGGGGCGGGGCGGGTTGTTTGTTGGGGTTTTTTTAGACATAATATTGCTCTGACATTTATCATCCAAAGCTTGGGAATGGCAATTATAACACACAAAACAATTTTGTAGGCCCACCTCTGCTAACCATCACATTGGTATGATTAAGTTATTATTGTAGCCCTCTGCAGGCAATTAGACTGCAACATGCAAACAGATGCACTCAAATTATCCCAAGGGTGAGGGTGCACAGGTAAGCATCACCCATATCTTCCCCATGGAAGATTTGCAAGTGCTGTTGTGTTCACCTGGAGATACCTGCAACTCAAGGACTCCAGCCTTATCAAGCTTTCCAAACATTGAACGGTAAACTACATTCTTTGCAGCACTTACAACTCCCTACATATCTTAAGTGACTACAGGTGTATGTGAAATTCTGCAGAGCAGCTAGGTGTGCAGGGATGTAGGGTGGAGCCTGTATGCACACCCCTTCATCCTTTTTAACTGTCATGTATGCAAGCTGAAAATCTAGTTTGTTTCATGAAAAACCATATTTTTTAATCCCTTCATTTATAGAGCTTTTACGATGCCATTGAAGGTTCATTCCTGTTCCCCTCCAGCTGCCTTTTCTAGCACCATTATGCTTTAAAAAATAATAAAATGCACAAACAAGCAGTGACAGCGGCATTTCCTCAAATGTCCAGGATTTATTACTGTAGCATGCGAAAGAGGTGCATGTAAGCTAGAAATGATACACAGTCCAGGGTCCAGCACAAAACATTCCTTTCTCAGCTTCTCCTTCCACACTCCTATCCATGGTACATGCATTTGAATGTAGTAAAACCCAGTAACTTCTCTGAGCCAACTGCAGACTTATCTGTTGCCACAAAAGTGCAAAGAAAGGGGCAGGATGTGAACCTGTGTATTAGAAAGAGCTTTATAGGAACTTCAGTTGGTGACAGAACACAAAAGGATCCTACGTATACACGTCAGATCTGTCTCCACTTTTATAAAACTGGAATCAAATGGGAAAGTGCCATTTTTGTGTATTCCTAATTGAAATTTCAATGTCCTCTTGACACCAAAAGGTATATACATAACATAGCTACGTAACCTTTTTTTTTCTTTTTTTCAATGGGAGAAGTGTCAAGCCAAAGGCTTAATAGGGCAAAATGAGATTGGTCAGGTAAAGAACTGTTCCTACAACAGATAATTCTGACACAATGTCCTATTGCCATTTCAAAAGGTCCATAATTCAGTTTATTCAAGTTTTCTTCTTTGTGGTATTTTTTCCCAAATAAAAAAAAAATCAGACTTTAGTAATCTGCGTATGCTGATCTTCATCAAAAGGTTCGTTCTCTGGATCAGAGTCAGTGGTGTCAGAATACCTATAGTGATCAGGTTCATTATCACTAACATCCGGTGTTACTGAAGTTGAGCTGCTAGCTTCTGGGTTTGATGGCTCTTCTACTGTTTTTGTGAAAAATAGCTTCACCTAGAAAAAGCAGGACAACAAATTAGTATATATGTGCTTAAAAGAACTATGTCTGCCCCATAAAAAGCAAATGAAATGTAATGCAATGATGTAATACATAAATATATATTTAATTAAGTACAAACTAAAATGTGCACTCTAATACTTCACAAAAAGCAATGGAAACCGGGAAAGCAGCATCAATTATGACAAAGACTGTATCAATTTAAACATTCCCCTTAATTTCGAGGTGCACATTTCTTTTCTGTGCATATTTTGTGGCTCAGATGTTTGGCCAGAACGGACCTGCATTTGGTCAATTGAAGTGCCAAACATCTTCCTTGTTCTGGGCTTCAGCTGAGTCAAATCTGGAGACATCTTACAAAGTGTGTAGAGTAATACTGATGCACCTTTTCCCTTCTCTCTTCCTCTTGATTCTGAAAGTGTTTGAATCAATGGGCCTGAAGGCTCACTAGGATTTTTTACAGCAAACAAGGGAACAAAATAATATTCCTTCATGACACAAATGTGTGCTTATGCACTCCAAATTAAAAGAAAGCTCATTTTCTTTCCAAAACTTTATTGAACAAAATTCAATTAAGACTGAGTTATGCCAAAATAGGCAGGATGGGTTTTCCAGTATAGATAATATAGATTTGTATATTAAGCGCGGGTGACCACACTCAACTATTGGTTCAAGTGAAGTATGACGGATGATTTTCAGTCCACATGGAAAAGGGCAGTGACAACTAAAATCTCATCCTTAGGCTTCTCTCCAGATCTACTCAGAATGAGATATGATTAAGCCGAAGCCTTCATTAAACTGTGTGTACAGACATAAAGCACCAATTGAATCTAGCTAGGTCCCCAGCCTTTATTGCCAGTGAATCCAACATCTACTTAACTAACCTCAAATTGCCTGACTACCTGATTGCACAATGTCATGACCTCCCCTCAACTGTCCTTGAAGGTTGATAAAGGAAGATCTCCTACCCAGGAGAGACAATGCATTTGTGACACACAGAAACAACAGAGCATGGATATCTCCCAGTGCCTGCATTATAGAGGTATCGGTATTAGCCTCATCTTGCTGTTATTGTATAAATACCCAGGGCAGACAGAATAATTCTATACCTCTCTCCTGCTCTCAGATATTGCTACAACAGATAAGATTGCCAGATTCCTGCAATGCAGCATTTAAAATTCATCAGATCATAACTTGTGCCATAAACTTAATGAGCATCTGGTTTGTCAATCCAGAATGCTCAGTATTGTGATAGACTTAGTCTGCCATATAGTAATCCTTATGCTCCTGTGTACCATCTAATTATCTCATCTCTTTTTAGATCTGTTTAATACATAACTTTGTTTTAGATTTTCATTAGTTTCTAGCCTTTGATGTACTTTCTATGCTTTTTAATTGACATTCATTTTATGCTAGTCTTTGACCATAGTAACGATTTGATATACTAACATTTAAAAATCCAGTATTTTAGTGTTAAAAGTAAACTTATTTATTTGTTTGTTTACATAAAGACATTATTATTAAAAAACATAAATACTGCGGAATATCCAATGCACATACTAATCTGCAGCCCTTCATTATTAGAGTAAATCTAAATTCAAGAAACTAACTACAACATCTAGGCTAATTTGGACTTTTTATTTCTTTGCTTGTTCATTTTTATACCACTTTGACTTTTATAGAATAAAAAACCTGCATACCTCTGGGTAACATTCTGGCAGATCCTAATTAAAGGACCATCCAACTTTAAATATTATTTGGGTAAATTCATTATTTGTTTTACCCCAAAACATTTTGATGGTAAGGTTGTGAATGGGTTACTTTCCTTTATTTGAATTATCATCTGTAAAAATCAATGGATGGCTCCTGTTCTGATGCCTTCCAGAATTTACAAAACTATTTTCACCTCCACCCTCATATCACTGCCTGCAACTAGATGCACCTGGCACCTACCAGTTTCTAAAACTCAATCTGAAAGAACACTGAAAACCAAGTAGGGAAGAAAGATAAGATTGTTTGATTTCACAGATGACCAATGGAAGAAGTGCAGCTACAGGTAAACAACCAGTTATTCCCCACTGTGACCTGTGATTCACACACATGAGTAAGGAGTAAACAATTTGAAAGGAGAAGAGTGGTGACATAAAGCAACGAAAGAAAGGATGGTCCTTCCATAGTTCAGCCTAGATGGCCAACTAGCAGAATTCTGCTAGTGGAACTATCTCAGAAGATTGATGACGCTTGTGGAGTGAACACGAATCAGAAAGGAACATAGCAAAGCTTGTAGCTCAGCTTCATTGTCATCACTATTCATTTTAAAAACACAATGAACATAGTTCTGCTTGCAAGTATGTAATGCTGGATCAGATGGGTATCTTCAATATTGCCAGTCAAGACATAACATCCCCTACCAGCAGCATCTATGGGTTCACTCAGACACTGAACTTAAAAAGTCCCTGGCAGAGTTGTTACCAAATAAAACACATTTTCAACATTGCGTAGCACTGAGTTTTGTGTCCTTGTTTATCTATGAGACTTCCATGGAAATGCCCTAACCTTAACCAGAAAATCCTGTTAGAGCTTCGTGGCGCAGTGGTTAGAGTGCAGTACTGCAGGCTACTTCTGCTGCAGCCAGCTGCCTGCAATGTGGCAGATCGAATCTCACCAGGCTCAAGATTCAGCCTTCCATCCTTCTGAGGTGGGTAAAATGAGGACCAAGATTGTTAGGGCCAATATGCTGACTCTGGAAATCGCTTAGAGAAGGCTGTAAAGCACTATACAGCAGTATATAAGTCTTATTGCTATTGCTATACAGGCATGCCTTACAAGATTTGGTACGCCTCTCAAAATTTTGAGGGGTTTTTAATGCATCTTGACATTTACAGTTTGATCCAGAAAGTTCAGAACATTTTTGGAGAGGATCTATGTGGAAGGAACTGTCTGAAATTATCCATCACTGGATAATTCTTTGATGCAGGGCAGAATAGCTCTAGAATTTGCCAACCTTAAAACCTGATAATACAACCATAATTCATGAATGAGAAGAACAATTGTGACAAACCTGCTTAGTGAATACCTGGCAATGTCTACTGCACAAGCTTCACCAAGACAGGAAAGCAGAGCTTATGCCCAATCTAAGAAGGAACTCTGTTGCCACAGCATTAGAACTTGGGAAACCACAGGCATAGTGCGCTGATGAACAACTCAAGATGAGAAAAATCAGGAAAGGATAAATAATACTGGCAGGAAGAAGAAAGAATATCAGGTCAATAGCAAGCGTACTTATTACTGTAGCAGTTTAAAAGAAAAGGGATGAGTTGAAGCTTAGCCTATCTGCATGGTATGTGGGGAGATGGAATTATCACAAAATAATTCTGTAAGCTCTAGAAAGTTATGGACAGGCCTCTGGGCAGGCCCATAAGCCAACTATGTGAATCACAGAGACCACAATATACAACATAAATTGCACACAGTTTACGTTACACTACTTGATTGCTTTGAAAATACTTACTCTAAAGTTTGGAGAAAAATATCGATTTGCTTTGTCCTTATTTGCCTTGTCCAGATCATTTTTTGTTAGTGTAAGGATTAAATATTCCTTGTCATTATCCGAACGCTCTGTACTCAAAATGCCATCAAGTTCCTGATCTCCAAGAAGACTTCCATTTTCTACTTTGTCAGAGTTTTCTTCCAGTCCTGGTATGAAGAATGTATTGACCCAGAAATGAAACATTTTGTCCTAAAGGTTAAAAAAAAAAAGGAGCTTGTTTTAACATGATATAGCACAATAACCACCTACTTACAGACGGAACAAACACAGGCATAACCACAATGTATCCGCAAATTTTTCCAATGAGGAGAGATCTGCTTCCCGTTTGGTTTCCATTTTAGCAAACAGCTACTCTCGGCTTATAATCTACCCTGCTTCTATTGGACTTGAATATTTTGATTTTGTTCCTTCAGTAACTGGGTTATTGTTGAATTAAAGGTTTTTCCTCTTTCATGATTTGGCAGTTTAAAATTGATAAGGGCTGGATGGAAGGTGCCTTCTAATTGACACCAAACTGAAGTACTTATGCACAGCATTTCCTGAGAAGAGAGAAATCGCTCTGTAATTGGCATTTCAGAATCAGCCTGGTGTAAATACGTTCGTAATATCTCCCCAATGCAACCCTGGATTAAAAGGTGAATTACAAATTAGAATGCATACATTCACAAACTTTATATCCTGGTCCTGCTAACTTGGGATTAATTGTGTTTATGTGTGACCAGAAACATATTAAGCAAAGACACAGCAAGCTAAGCAAAGTTAAGCAATGACCCAAATTGGTGATCCTCTCTCCTTGCAGGTGCAGCTCTATTGGAGCTGCGCTAATGGTATTCTGTTGTGTTTGCTGTATTCTTGCTTTTTATGGTAATCTACAGACTCTTGTGAGCCTAGAGAAATCCAGAGACATCAGCTCTAATGTCAAAGAGCTGAGTCAGAAAACTGGGGATCTCAGCAGAGGCTGGCTTTTTATAGTGGCAGACTCAGCTCAATGACATCAGAGAGTGGAATTATATCCCAGCGCTGGACTCTCGAAGCAGCGTGGTGGAGAATGGACCTAGACAATGAACTGTTCTCTTACAAAATCTCCAAGGGTGGAAATGTTTGATTTATGCTAAACCTAATTATTTAGTCAAGAATATACTGGGGTGCCTTGATAATTACACAGTGAGGTTAAATCATTCATCAGTTCCCCATCTAATTTCTTTAAATTTTCCTGATAGCAAGTTATGCTATGAGCAACTAAACTATGGAACTAATGATGGATAATACTGACATGGCAGATACATATATTGGAATTGTTTATGCTCTCTGAACTTGGTTGGTTACTTGCAGATGTTAGTGACCATTTGAAGTAACAACGGAATTGAAAAATACTTGCCTCTTATAAAAAGGAGGCACTGAATGAATGTTTATAATCTTTCAACTTTGCAAACTTCATGGACTTCCGAAACAATTCTAATAGGTAAGAATTGTGATAACACTTTAAATAAAACAAAAATAAATCTAATATAAAGATTGTCTATCCCTCCTTCATTCCTGCTGGAATCAAAGATTACTGACAACTTACTCTGAGTGCAGTATTTTTTAAAAAAATATCTATGGCAGCATATAAAACCGCTAATTAAATTAAAATTTAATCAATTAAAAATTATGCTAAGCTAATTTTTAAAAATGCAGTCAATTCGCCATTGTAAAGTAAATGATAACTTTAAAATATGTAAAAGTAGTCCTTGGCTTACAACATTCAGTTAGAGATTCTTCAAGGTTATAATGGCACTGAAAAAAGAGACCTATAATCACTTTTCCACATTTACAACCATTGCAGCATCCCCAGGGTCATATGATCAAAAACTAGATATTTGGAAATTGACTCATATCTATGACAGTTTCAGTGTCTCCTTTTGTGGCTTTCTGTCAAGCAAAATCAATAGCGAAGCAAGATTCCCTTAACTAATGTGTTACTAATTTAATAGCAATGACTCACTTAACAACTGTGGCAAGAAAGGTCATAAAATGGGGCAAAATTCACTTAACAACTGTCTCGCAACAGAAATTTTGGGCTCAATTGTACTTGTAGGTCGAAGACTACCTGTATGCCTTGGGCAGTACTTTCTATTTAGCAAACACGAAAGATACTAATATTTTAAAACATACTGATAATAACTGACCCAAGGCATCCCAGAGTGGCACACACCATTCATCATCCTACTGAAATACATTTCAAGAACATAAAGCAAAATGATAATATTAAACTATTAAAATATCTCTAAAATTGATTGAAAATTTAATATTTAGTTACTAAGGTAGCTGCACTGCTCACCCATTAAGACAGCAGTCTTTTATTATGATATAGTTTTGAGTATACAGGTATTACATTTTCTACAACCCTCTCAATCAGGCCTGGCCTTAGACCCAAAACTCCCTATAAATCCAGGTTGACATTTGCCTAATAAATTAGCATTTATTAGTAAAGCAAATTTGGAGAGATTTTTCCCTCCTGAGAAATGGTATTCTCCCATGCCCATATGTGCACCAGCGAACAATGAGAATATTTAATTGTTCAAGCCTGTCCAGAAATTGCAAATTATCTCTAGACTTTTTTACAAGCAAAAACTGATGCACACTAGCTGGGGAATTCTGAGAGCTGAGGTCCACATATCTTAAAGTTGCCAAAGTTGAGAAACACTGGTATAAAAGGGATTAATAACAAATGCTAATATTTATTGAGGAAGGAATGTGCATGCCCTATTATGTTATGTATTATTCAATGTTATTATCTTTGACAGATTTATGTTTTTGCCATTTACACTTTTTCAATTCTACATTCCCCAAATAATTTATATTACTAGCTAGAAAACATATTTACAATTTCCCACTACTTATCCCTATATTTGCTTGATTTGAAATGACTTTTCTCTTATTGCTGTTTTTCAAGTCAATGACGCTATTTAATATTTTTAAGGTGCATATTATTAAATGAAAGACATATGGTGCAAAATACCTATTCATTATTAGTAATAAATCCATATGAAGGGCAACACCAGCTAAAGAACTGACAGCTGGAATTTCACATTGTTGTGAAGAAATAATACAGAAAAAAAATGAAGAATAGAAAAGAGACATGACAAGTATTAGATAGCCAGTACATTAAAAACAAAAATAGCATCCCCAGCAAATAACAAGACCTGGCAATGGCTAAGAGCAGGAAAGTTGAAGAAAGAGACAGAGGGGTTAATTCTGGCTTCCTAGGAGCAAATGCATAGCAAGCCAGAATTAAGAAGACAGCTAGCTAGCAGTTGCCACCTCTGCAAAAAAGCTGAAGAAACAGCGGCCCACCTAGTTAGCTGCTATAAGATGACACAGATGGACTATAAAAAATGGCATAGCAATGTAGAAACCATGGTAGGCACATTGGAAGATCTGCAAGAAATACCATTTGCTTGCAAGCAACAACTAACAGGACCCCAAAATAGACAAAGTGATAAAAAATGAAGAAGCTAAAGCGCTCTGGAATTTTATAGTTCAAACAAACACCTTCCACACAACAGCCCAGATTGTCGATAAGAAAGACAAAGATTATCCAAGTCTGGATAGTGGATGTGGCAGAAGCCAGAGAAAGAACTGGAGAAAATCACAAAATACAGACCTGAAAATAGAAGTAGAATTAATGTGTCAAAAAAGCAAAGATAGTACCAATAATATTAGATGCCTTAGACACAATCACTTGAATACCACTGGTGTTGACAAAATTTACTTTCAACCGCTTGTATCCTGAGACGGCATCTTCAAGAGCATCAAACAAGAGCATCTGTCTATCCCAGGTCTTTGGGAAGGACTCGATAGGTGGATAATCCTTTCCAGAAGGAATCCCAAGTGAATAAATGCCCACAATTTTCTCAAGATTCACTGTGACATCTGATTTTGTTTCCCTCTTTATACAAGAAATGATCAGATTCACATGGAAAGTCTGATCAGATGCCAGGAAGATTGACCACACATGCTATTTATCCTTAGTTGGGATCCAGCTTTCTTGCACAAGCAAAAGGCCAATGGTCCTGCTGAAATCTCCTGCCTGCCTTCCACGGGGTCTTTGATCCTTAGGAATCGCTTTGGGGAGCATATGCACCCAAAGGGAAGAAATCTATTTGAAATCCCAAAACTCTTTTCTAGATTCAACTACTATCTGTAGACTTTGTCATGCACCCTAATCACTAATTACTAAAGTAAACTAATTTTCTTGAGGTCTCCCACTTTCCCCCCAGAATCAGTCTGAAAAAGAAAAATCAGCTTATTCTGGTAAGGACTGGTTGCATCCTCTCGCTTCACTTCAAATAAGTCCCATTCTGCCAAGCACTTTATGCATAAATGGGACTTATGAATAACCAATTTATATACTGCTGTTACATAACCTTTGATGACTGGAAATTTGCAGAATAACTGCAATAGTTGGACATTTATACAGGAGCAATAGCTAGGAGTATTTTCTCCCAAATTCATCTAATTATAAAACAGCAATCCTTTTAGATTTTGTAAATAAGCTAAAATGTTGCAGCAGTTGTTTATTCTAAAAGAATGTTGGAAAACGTCACATGCTGCAAATTAAAAGTTGTAAAATGGAAATTTCATGAAATTTAAAACAGAATGGCTTCTTTAGTGGCTTTCCAAAACATTTCAAACAATAGAAAGTGGATAAATATTACACATATGCTTTTGTTTTTCACCTAAACTCAGCAGCATTGACAGGCATGAACCTTTCAGATTTGTTGAAATTCAAGGAAAATGCCTGAAATAAATGAAGAGAAGGCGAATAAATTTAGCACTTAAGAGTTAAAAAATCAAACACGGATCAAGTTAAAAAAACAAACCTTTTTCAACATCTTGTTTTGCTTATGGAAGAATTCCACCTTGATATCACCGCATACTGGCAACGGCTGAGGGAATTCAAAGTACATGTATTTGTCTTCACGTCTTGTAGGTCCTGAAGAGGAGGTGAATATCTTTACCTTGAGCTGGTAGACCACAAAGTGAGGAGCTGTGCAACAAAACAATGGGGTTAAAGAACCATCTTAGTTCTAAAAGTGTTGTAACAGTAAACAAACAAATGAACAAAGAACCATTTAAAAAAGACTTTGGACAAGACTATCTAGTACTGGCTTACATTATGCTGTAGTTATACCAACCCTGTATACCAACCTGGGAAAACTCCAAACTGTTCCTGTTGCTTCCACATCAGCTCAGCACAAAAGGAAAGTTGAACTGCTGTGAGATTTACCTTCTGTAGGAAGATAATACACAGGCAGTCTTACAACTATAATGGAGACTGCTCATTAGGGTTGGAAGTCATGGCAAATGTTAAATGAACTGCCTCGTGTAACAAACAAATATCCCTGCACTCCAGGTGTGGGTCATTAAGTGGAGCTGGGGTGTGTCGGGGGGGTGTACATGTGAGCCTGCCACACAGCTGACTGCCTTGCCAGCAAAAGAAAAAAGAAAAAAACCATCGAGAAAGGAAAATGCTGGTTGCTTTCTCCTGATGCTTTGCATCTTGCCAAGATGCCACTGCCTTCTGGATAAAGAAGACCATTCTGAAGCTTTGCAGTGCTTTCTGCTCCAATCAGCTGGCAGTCAGGAGACTGTGCAAAGCCTTCCTCCTGGCTCTTTCTAAACTTTGGAGAAACCAGACTTTGCATGTTAAGGCAGCAACTTCAAGAAAAGCTTCTCAAAACTCTCTTGCTTTAACCTCCTCACGCCCACAGAAAGCCACATTTCTTCAACCAAAAAATGTCGTATTTTGAGAACTACCAATAAAGAACTAGCTAGCATCAATCTGCCGTATTATCAGGGTATGTCTAACCAATAGCAATGGTACTTAGACTTATATAATTGAACTGAATTGAATATACACCACTTCACAGTGCTTTACAGCTGTCTCTAAGCGGTTTTACAGAGTCAGCATATTGGCCCCAACAATCTGGGTCCTTATTTTACTAATCTCGGAAGGATGGAGGGCTGAGTCAACCTTGAGCCAGTGAGACCCCAACTGCTGGCAGCCGGTGAGCAGAAGTAGCCTGCAGTACTGCATTCTAACCACTGCACCACCTCGCTTCTTGACAGAAAACCAACACTCAATGACAGATTTAATATTCAATTCAATTCAATTCAATTCAATTTATATTTGTATACCGCCCCTCTCCCGAAGGACTCGGGGCGGTGAACAG
>JANHFN010004430.1:0-10014 GCA_032468175.1 Toxicocalamus goodenoughensis
CCGGTCACTGAGTGCCTGAAATGCTTGAGAGCTAGAAAAATGGCTCTGAGCTTTAGCCAATTTATGGGAAGGGCCAGCTCTGACCTGGACCAAGGTCCTGAGCTATCTGGCCCTGCATATGGGAACCCCAATCCAGAAGGCTGGCATTGGTGGTGATCACTAGCCTGTCTGGGACCCTGAAAGGGAGTCCCTTCCAGATTAACGGGAAACGCCACCATTGAGAGATCTCCGGATTTGTGGCGGGAGCAGGACCTTGATGGATGAGAGGCTGGTTCCTGTTCGTTGGTAGGGAAGCAGGAACCATTGGAGTGGACGGGAGTGGAAAAATCCGTGGCTCTGGAGATATGACAAGGTAATTTGCAGATCCCGATGGGCTGCATGGATGGAGAAGGACAGAATCAAAATGTCATCCCAGTAGCATTGGATCCTCACTGGAACAGAACGCAGAGAGGCCATCAATACCTCCAGAACCTTCGTGAAGACCCTTGAAGCCGATGAGAGGCCGAAAGGAAGTGCTCGATACTGGTAATGGGTATTCTGATAACCGAAACAGAGAAACTGGCGATGATGAGGCCAAAAGGGGATGTGGAAGAAGCCTCCATGAGATCAATGGAAGAGAGGAGATCGCCCTCCCAAACGCTCCCTAAAATAGAATGCAGAGTCTGCATTTTAATTCGTCTGTATTTTACCAATTAGTTGAGAATTTTTAAATCCAGGATGGTTCGCCACCCTCCTTGAGGCTTTGGGAATGATGAAAAGGCAAGAGGAAAGCCCATGTCTCCGTTGAGAAGGGGGAACAGGTTGAATAGCTCGGATTTCAAGAATGTGTTGAATGGCCTGTTTCATAAGGTCTTGCCTTGAAATGTCCCGAGAGACAGGCCAGCTCAAAATACAACAATTTTTTTTCCTTTTGGGGGTGGGTGGCATTAGGAAGTCCAATTGTAACCCTGACCTAATAGTGCTGAGCATGCAGGCATCCGTCGTTGACTCCTCCCATTTGGAAGCAAAGAAGGCTAGGCGACCTCCGATGGGTGGGGAGAACGAGGGATTACTTAAGAGTGATGGAAGAAACGACCTCCACCTCCTGAAAGGGCTGTTTACCAGTAGAAGGTTGTTGCCTGCCAGATGCTTCCGCACGTTGGTCTTGGCATTGGGAGTATGGCCTCTGAGACTGGGGGAAGCGGGATGAGGTCTCTGCTCAAAAGGCAGGAGGGCGATAAGGAGCTGGGTGATAGTCGGCTCTCTTCCCAGAGGAAGAGAGAATTTTACGTTTATCTCTGGTTTCAATAAGGTTCCAGAGCATCGCCAAAAAGCTTATCGCCTGCGAAAGGAACTGAAGCCAGCTTCCATTTTCGGCGTGACTCCACCTGCCAATTTCAGAGCCATAAAAGTCTTCTTGCTGCTACAGAAGATGCCATGGCCTTGGATGCACATTTGGTGGAATTGAGAGTGGCATCCGCAGTGAATTCCGCCGTTGCAATAATCTTATTAAGGTCCTGGTGAGACCGAAGGTCAGAAGCAGGCAATCTATTCTGGAGTTGGCGCAGCCACTGTATGGATGCCCTGGTGAAAAAGGATGCTGCTGTTGAAACCCGAACAGCCCAAGCAGCGGCCTGGTGATTGCACTTGAGGGTCTGTTCGGAACATTTATCATCCGGTTTTAGGATATCTTCTGGCTCTGTAGGAATGCCAGAAAATGAGAACGAGGTCAGAACCGGAATGTCAACAGAAGGCACTGCCAGGGCATTGTCCAGAGCTGCACTGACATTGTAGAAACGCTTATCCAGAGAAGATGGGCGAGGACCTGCCGAAGGAGAAGCGCACTGTTCTTTGACCATGTCCAGGAACAAAATGGGAGAAGGCAGAACCTCTGCATGCACTACAGGCTTAGAGAAGAGTGAATCCCCTTGGGTAGAGGGATTTCCTTGTGGCTTGGGAGCCACTTCCTCTGGCGATAGCTTGGCAGTGACCAAGGCCCTGCTGAGTAATGATCTGAAGAGAGTAGTTTGAAGACCAATGCAGAGGATATCTGCTCTGGGCG
Organism: Toxicocalamus goodenoughensis; assembly: GCA_032468175.1. NCBI lineage: Eukaryota > Metazoa > Chordata > Lepidosauria > Squamata > Elapidae > Toxicocalamus > Toxicocalamus goodenoughensis. Next base: position 2,042 of record JANHFN010004430.1, read on the forward strand.
AGAATCCTCTTCCTCTGAAAGATTTTGGTCAAAAATCTCACCCTCTTCACACTCTGAACGAGAGAAGTAACTGTGTTCAGATGGTGAAGGCCTTCCTTCCTTATCAACCTCCTCCCATTCTGGTAGAGAAGAATGGACCCTGAGGTCCTGGGGCCTGTGTAAATCAGGATGATGAGGCAAGGAACCTATAGATTGAGAAGGGAGAAGGGCTTGAACCCTTTCCAGAGGTCGAAGAATTTGCTTGAAGCCTTCAGCCAACCGCTGTTGTGGGAGTGAAGGTGACTTCAGGCCTAGATTGAGGAGAGGTTCGAGGCCTGGAGGGAGGGGGAGGAGCATAGGGCCCAGAAACCTGCTGGAAATAAGGCCCAGATTTACTTAGATCCTGAGGATCTGATTGTACTGCAAGAGCCTCAGGAGACCAGGATGGAGGATGGAAAGGCTCATAAATAACTTCTCCTCCCCTGGGAGGGCTTGACTAAGGCCCACGAGTATCACCTGAAACATGCTGTAGTTGCACACCCTTCTGTTGAATAGTTCTGTTGAACTGCCTCTCTAGGCCTGCATGTCTGCGCTTCTCTACCCTCAACTCAGCCTAGTTGCCTTCTTCGGGGCTAGAACCTTAGCTCTGATTTTAGCAGCCACCTCCCTCTGGACTGATTGGGTGCATTGCCTACATCTTTTTCTCTTATTGGGCTTAAGAGACTGTTCCACTGGGGGGAAAGCTCTGCCTGAGCCTTATCTTGCTCCATTTGTAGAATAAAGGCTCTTGTGTTAGAAAAAAACTGTTTAGAAATTTTTATGAAGCCCTTTAGGGTATAAAATGGTGCCTGGACTTACAAAATGGCTGCTCACCTCGTGGTGGAAAGCTTCAATCCAAAATGGCCACTGACGAGGGGAAACAGGCTCTGAGATCGAAGAATCGCTCCGTAGGCTATAAAGAGCCCCGAGCGAAGTCAGCAAAGGAAAACGCAGCCACCGGCCACACGATCAGCTGGCTTGCGCTCTTATCAGTTTGCCGATCGTTTTTTATGATCACTCAAAACTGCAGGCATCGGGGAGGTCTACAGACGCTCCCCAGCTTGCCTGTACAGAGCTTTGGTAATGCTGCCCCCAACATTGCAGGAGAGAGAGCCCTGCTCTCCTGGAAGAGCAGCTGCTCAGATCCCTGGGAGCTGCTTGAAGCGAGGAAAAAGTACTGAAGATCGCTGGTGAGTGCTATCTAACAGGACGCTTTCAGAGACACAGCTGCTGACTGAAAGGAGCTGAGTCAAAAGCTGGGGTCTCTCTCGGGGGCTGGCTTTTATATCTTAGTACAGACTCAAATAAATGACATCATAGGAAGGAGTCAACCCATCCTGGACTCTCGATGCAGCATGGAGGAGAATTCTTTGTTAAGTTTCTTCCTCAATTTGGTTTTTCTTCATATTAGCTTCTCTTCTCAACTTGGCAATTTCTATGGAATTTTTTCCCTGACATCCTAACTGCTTCTTCTATTTCTTCATCTTCACCAGTCTCTTTTCACATTTATCATTAATGACTTCTTTAAGTTCTTTCCAAAGTTCCTTTGGTTTTTTTATCAATGAGATTTAGAATTTCACAACAATTCTTTATATTCTTCTTGAAATGGTGGATAGATGCTCAAAATCATATCATGAAGCTCCTCCTACTCCTCTTCTTCTCATTAGTATTCAATGTTCCACAGTCAGCATTTGGTCATGTCTATAATTGAACTCTTCCACTCCCATTTACCAATAATTTATAAATAATTTGATTTTTATGCATTCTGTCTCATGACATCCATGTATAAAGATATTGTTTTGGTTGGTTATTTATGAAGAAATCATTACAGTGGCAGAAATTGCTACGTATATCTCCTGCTTTATTTCAGTTTTCTAAGCATTCAGTCTCCAATCACAATCTTGTTTGTGTGTTTTGTCAATTTCACATTGAATTCAATCTTTTCTTCTAGATGGATGGATGGAGCATAAACTTGAACAACTGTTCTATAATTATTAACGATTAACAATTATTATAATTGTTATATTAAACAATTGACAACAAAGTCTGATTGATATTATTCAGTGATTGCATTGTTGACAAAAACTGGTCTTTCTATAACTTCCCTAACTATAAAAGCAACACTGTTTCTTCTGTTATTCATATCCTGAGTAATAAATAGCATGAACCTCTAACTGAAAGTGTCCAATTCAAGTCTCTCTCCATCCCCACATACAGACAACAATGAAGTCCATCCTGGCTCCATTTAGATGTTAAACAATCAGAAGACTCCTAATATAACTTTCTTGTAACTTTAGAAAGATAGAAAATACCATAAAGCCACACTTTCATCCTTGGCTTATCTAAGATACCAATGGGATCAAAAAGTGTCAAAACATAAAGGTCAGCAATTTTAAATGTCCTCAAGAGGTTCTGGCTCACTCAGTACAAATCATCCATCAGAGAGACTAAATCTATACTATATTAAGGTCTAAATATAGCCTGGAAAGAATTAAGATAATTCATTTCATCTAGGAGGTCCTTAAACAGTAGTGCCATCACTTTTTGCACTAATTTGGTGAAATATGGATTTGGGAATACCTGTCCATAGTTGTTTGAATCAGCCAGGTACAAGTGATTAGGTTTTTTAGCACAAATTTACTCTCAAGTAATATTTCCCAAAAAAGAATTAATGAAGCGAGTGATTGCTGACAATAGCAATAACTCTCGGACTTATATACAGCACTCTCTGGACAGTTTACAATGTTAGCATACTACCATAAAATAATTCACCATAATCTTTATAAGCCAAGCTGGGAATATATAAGTGGTAATGCAAAAGTCTAAGGGCAGATATCTACTAGTGAGGTTGAACCAATGATTTTGCATGGCAGAAAGAAGAGTTATGTAAACATGGAACAAAAATATTAAGGCAAGAAAAAGAATAGCAATGTATATATGCACATACAAATAAGTTTTGGTTTCTATGTTCTGAAGTGGTTCTATAAATATTGTTGTATAAATATGTCTGTTTTTATGTGAAATAAAGCAAAATATCTAGCTACTTCCTATATAACTCTTTTTCTTTCTTTCAATATGGAACACTTCAAAACCTCACTATTCTCCTTCCTTAAAAAAATATACAAATAATATGCATAATTAATAATACAGTACTAACAAACTCAAGCTTTAAAATTTTAAACAAGCAAACTTTGTTTTAACAAGAACAAAATGCAGCATATATGAATTATTTATTTCTTAAAGAAAAATTATATTGCTGCCTAACTCGCTTTTAGTGACTCTAGGAAGTTTACAAGGATAAAAATGTATTGTTAAAAAAAAGCAGCAACAAACTCCTATATCCTGGCAACATTATATTAGAAAATAAGCATAGATGTGCCATAGACACAAACAGCTGGGTCAGAAGCAGATTAAGAACCTTATATTTCTAGAAATATAGTAAAGTTGAGAACCAATTTGGTTTAGTGGTTAAGCAACAGACCATGAAATCTACTTCCAGAGCTAGCTAGGTGTCTTTGGGCTAGTCACTTTCTCAGCCATAAGAAGAAGGCAATAGCAAACAACTTCCGAAAAAACTTGCCAAGTAAACTGCAAGGATTAGTTCAGTTATCAGGATTTTTTAAATTTTTTATTTAAAAATCTCACTTGAAGGAAAACTACCGTACATACAAAGAAAGTAAAGTTACAGTGTGTTAATTTCAAACTGTCTGACCTGCAGTTGATTCCAAATAGCCTATTTTTCTTTACACAGCAAAGAAAACCACAGTGTAGTGGTTTTAGTCATATGTTACCATATGCTATTATTTTAATATCAAAATAATCACTGTGAGACGAAGACGACGACAGGTGGCTGATAGAAGCTACCATAATTTCAAAATATAGTAAAACTGATGTGAAAGCAATGCAGTAATCATACTGAACAAAAGATCATATTTAAATAGTGAATGTAGTAACTTTTGCAACAAAATATGAATTATTATTGCTGGAATGCAATATAATACATGTATTTTATGCTTCATTATTTTACAATCTTGAGTGTTCCAGTTCTGCCAGAAATGTTTCCAAACATGTTTCATTAATTCATTATTCGTGCAGAAAAGAAATAAGCACAGTGTCAGCAAATGGTCCACTGTACTCCCACATACAAGAAAAGTATGTATAACCAATGCATGGTATGCTACTGTGAAACTAATGATAAAAAGAATCAGTGTTGTATTCCAAAATATATCAAATGTTGCAAATATTCTTTTTTTTTTGAATAAAAGTTTTTTATTTTTATTTTTTTCACAACAAAAACAAACATAAAACCTTCTTTCTGTTCCACAGTATGTCGGTTTAATGTTGCAAATATTCTTAACAGTAAATTGTTATAATTTCATTGCACTTAAAAGTCTTTGCAAATCACACTTTTATTCCATTATGCCTCTATTAATTAAAAGATATCTATTGACATGAATGTTTTCATAATTAAAATAATCTGCTATAAAACATCACTTAAACAATAGTCATTCAGTAGTCAGAAAATTATTTTCTGATTGATATGGAAATGATTTCATCAGTAATGTCAGAGTGCTCACCCAACAATGGGTGCTCATCCAACAATGTCCCAATGTCTTATGATTGTAGATTTTCAAAGTACTGTAAAAGAATATTCAATAAAATTGGGAGAAGAGTGAAAATATAGTGTACAGAATATCAATACAAATTTTTGTAGCAGGAAAAGACACAGGGAATCCTTTCCCTTAACCTACTTACTTTATCATAAGCAGTACAAGAGCTAGTTCTAGGAAGAGAAGTAGAACCTAAGGTGCTAAACAACTGTTTATGAACAGATTGCCAAAAAGTTGCATAGGAATGAGCATGAAGGAGATAATAATACTAAATATGCCTACTAGGCCTACACCAGTGTCCACCAAAAACCTTTAAAAACCTTTATTGTGGAGGAGGGGGACAACTCAGGAGCACTAGAATATGACAGAGCTAGAACAAGAACTCAAAAAGAAGCCTTATTCTGGAAGCACGTTGGCAAAGCTGAGTTCAGGGGCAAAGACTGCCAATTGAATGCTTGCCCTAACATTTGAGTAAGATGACTAGATTTGTAGATACATAATATTTCAGCTTCTCATCGTTATTTTTTCCAAGAGTAGGTATATGCAGAACTGCAAAGGATTCCCAGTGACTGAAACTTCTTGTTGTTACCCAACTAAGACCTTATATTTTCTCTTTCCTAGCCATCCACATAATTGCCTTAAAGGTATTTTTTTATATTGTTAACAGCAAAAACCAGGCTTTGTTCTTTTACCCCCTGCATATAGATACATACAAATTAGTATGTGAAAAATACATATTAATTTGTGGCTGTGATCTGTGCTCCAAATTGTGTAAGCATCTAACAATATACTTATCCCCAACTGTCAATAAATAGCATTGTAATTTATATTATAGGAATTGCAAAAGAATATTCAGCTCCTGAGAGATTCAGATTCAGATAGAAAAACACTAAAACTATACAATTCTTTTAGTTATGTAGAGAACAGCACCTTATCATTCACAAAATGGCTATTGTTTTTAAAAAGCCAAAAAATGTCTGCCTTAAGTAACTGAAAGATTAACTGGCATTTACAATGTAAGTAATCCAGTTACTGAGAATTCTATAACTTTATGCTATTCCATTTTATAAATCTTGTGGGAAAAAGCTCTGGGAGAGCTTTGTTTTTTTTAATTAAAGTCAGTGCCAATTTCTTGATAGCAACGAAGTTAAAAAAATTGTGCCTAACAATCAATCTCTATCAATCACTATTTATGGGGTCTCAGTAGGACTGTATGATTCATTTTTTAAAATATCAAAATTCTAGATTTTTAGGTTTGCTATGAATTTTAATTCATTTTTCTCATCAATTTTCAAAACAATATTGATTGAAAGCTTGCAATTGTTTTTGTATCCTGACTGGTCTTTTGGGAACTGTAATTTTATATGATACCAATAAAATTACCTAAAACCAGTGATTCAATATAATGTTTTATAATAACCATTTAATAGATTACATACCAGAAGAACTAGCATGTTGGTAACTTTAATACTGATTTAACTCCCCTGCTTATTATTGTAGAGATAAGCCTACTTTTCTAATATTTTACTATTACAATATCTGAATTGTATCAAGAATTGGAAGTAAATGGTATCTTAGTTCTTAGTCAGCACCATGAAACAATTTAACTATTTTCTGTTCTTAATAAGGCTAGTAAGTCAACACCAAACTTCTAATAATGAAAATGCTTTCTCAGTGTATGTATGTGTATATAAGCATATATACAGTATACATACGTTCACTTAGTTCTTCTTCATATATATGAAATTTTATAAGTTTGATCTTACTAGTTCATATAAAAGTACATCACACAACAAAGAAAAATGTTTTCAAATTTTTAATAATATTTTTTACATCTTTTATTCTCAAAAGCCTGAATCCAGAAAGATTTTTAACATATAGTAAAATGGTTAATTATTTCTCATATGGATGTTTTCATAACTGACTATAAATCCTTCTAAACCTTCTTTAGAAGTGTTCTATTCTCAAAGCATTTTGTTCTATTAACTGAGAATGGATTATTCTATCCACCCCCCTCTATTGGTTCATTCTAGATCCAAGCCAAGCTGAGGTCTTTTAAAAAGCTCCTTTTATTTAAAGAAAGAGTTGTGCAGAAAGCATGCCTTGACTTAACATTAATGCATATATGCAGTTAATTATTGGTGCAAATATCAAATTAACTAAGCCCCATCTCTGATCAGTTGCCTTCTCCACATTCTTCAAACTCACCAGCTGCAAATTGTCGTATTACTGCAAAGATATTAGATGGCCTAGTCAAATGAAAACATGTTAGTATGTCCATCTCTTAAATTTACACTTTAAATTCAGCAATATGAGATGAAAATGTCTTGAATAACCAGATAATTGAATTATAGAATCCTAAAGAAAGATGTCATGTTCACATGCTAAATGAATTAAAAATAGAATGGAAGAACTGTCTGACTGACTTCATTCTTTAATTTTAGCTGGATGATGAACTGGCTTTAAATATTGAAAGGCACAGCAGGTTTTTTTTTCACTCAGCAAAGTGCTTATCTTATGTTTATTAAAGAAATGCAGCATATTCTATTAATAAGTCCTGTAGCTATAGTTAAATGTTATTCCCTGTATTAACTGAAGCATGGTTTTAGTCTGTACTTTAGAGCAAATGTAATTGTAGAATTTATCAAAATCACAAAAGTTAAAACATTTATTATCCTCAAAATGTTTTTTTTCAGTTTTTAAATATATATTCGAAAATTAAAGTACAAAAATATCTAAAAGTATATGTCCTATATTTTAAACAATATTTGTATTACTTACTTTTAATATTTAACAGCAAAGAGATGACACTGGGTGATATAAGATAGAGGGTTATCAATCTTAAAAGACAGCATATGATGAATTAGGTACATCTGTTTATAACATCCACATTTTTAATTTCATTTTCCACATGAATTGATTGTATTCAAATCTGAATTTGGTTTAAGCTGTCTCAATTACCAGGAAGCCAGAAAATGGATGGAAAACCAAACATTTCTTTTTCTGTTCATCATTTTTAAACAAAGTATAGTCAGAAGCATAAAAAATTTCTATCATGCATCTGATATAACCTTAAGAAATACTGGCAGAACAAGAATAGCTATTGCAGAAATACAATTAGGAACCTGGATTCTTAACCAACTGTTGAAGATATCCATTGAAGAGGGTAACACACAAACATCCGGTTGGCAGGCTTCGAGACCAGATGGGGTTTTGCGAAAGTGCGAAACCCCCAACTGGGCTCATCGCTGGAGTGCCCCAGATCGTTTGATTTTGGGGCTATGGCTACCCCGTAGAGGTAGCTGAAGAAAGGGGGTATCCAGCAGGGTCGTTGGAGAGCCGCAT
>JANHFN010004430.1:33029-45621 GCA_032468175.1 Toxicocalamus goodenoughensis
GTATTCATAACTATGTATATACTTATACCTATTATCTTGTAAGTGATTGACAAATCAAAATAAATAAATAAAATAAAATAAAAAATAAAGTTTGCCACAGCCAACTTGCCACAGCCAAGTCGCCACAGCCAACTCACAATGGCCAATTCATTGCGGACAACTTGCCATGGCCAACTTGCCACAGGACAAGTTGCTATGGATTGATTCAACAATTCAATTTAATTATTTAAAATAATTTTTAAAACGTAGTCACCGAACCGGTAGAAGAACCAAAGGAGAGCCAGTGTGCAGCTATTAAGGTGTTGGAGCAAGACAGTGAAAACTCAAGTTGAAATCTACCCTCTTTCATGGAACAACTTGGTTACTGTTCTGGAGAAATTTGAGGGACAAATTCATTCAGGCAATTTTGTTTCACATTATAATCCTGTCAATAGTGAAAATATATTTTGGCTAGTGCATTTTAATTAGACAGAAAGATAGACTTAATTTTACACAGTAATTTGGGGCTAGTAATTAAGCTAAGAGAGAAGAAAATGTTTGTTTGGAGAAGTATTTTTCCAACCCGTGCAACACAAATATCTTGATGTTTGAATATATTTTTCAGTGGAAAACTATGCACCTTCCCACCAAATTATGTTTGCTTTCCAGACGGTCTCTTGTAGCAAATCTGTAATAATATCCCGAGGTTAAAAGGATATAAGCCTATGTTGCATTAGACATGGTTGTATTAAAAATTTGGAATAAGATGGCATACTTTTGTATTCACCCACGAATAGAAATGATTTATGAGTTTCATCTTAGGAATGATTTGTGGGAGAACTTGCTCAAAAGAAATTGAGAGCCTTATAAAATGCTGTAGGAATTGAACAATGTGTTCCTTGTATATATACTGATTAACAATGGAAAATCAAGTTACATTTGGTAGGGTCAGCTAGGTCAGTCAAAGAAAATATACTGAGGATTGTAATTCTCTGAACAATGTGCTCTTGAATTTACATTATAGAGTTGTATGATAAATATGCTTACAGAAAAGTTCATTTACATTCAGATTCAAATTTTATATCTAATCCTGTAATCCTATTCATTTTCTTAATAAACATGTATTTGCTGTAAACATGTATAAAATCTCCTGACATGCATTACAAGAAAATACTTTGTGGCTTTACAGATGTTGCTAACTTATATTTACTAAAACTTTATAATTATAAATTGCCAATGGTGATAGTGTAATGAACATATTTCCACTGTGTATTTCCATAATGTTATTTGTGGATGCTTTCTCACACATAATCAGTTAATTCTGTCGCATCTTACCCGTTACATGAAATTATAGTTTAAAATGTGTAAGATTTAAAAATATATAAGATCTTAAATGTGTAAGACTTTAAAAGCCACGGATATTTTAAAAATTGTGTTCATAACACAAGGAAATTGCTAGTACTGTTCTGTATTTTTCCTAGATTAACCCAAGTGTAAAATTAAAGAATTAGCCACTTCAGTTTGTTTAATGAATGAAAATAGTTCTGCATTTCATGAATAATATTGTTTCATGTTAGATTTCTCATTTTTAGAAATGTACACTTCTATGACATAACTGCGCAATTTTCTAATCTCTGAAGCATGTTACATTATCTTAACTTTGTGAAGTTAACATAACAATATATATTAATGTTTTGTGGATTTTGACCTGAAATGCAACTAATAAGTAATGTCTTCAGCAAAATGTAGACCTATTCATTTATTTGACTTGGCTACATATTCTATTCACTTCTGTGAATACAATAAGTTCTATCCAAATTCAACAAATAAATAAAAATAAAATTGAGGAATAGTTCCTTGTTAAAAAAAATAAACTGAATAAACTACAGGAGTAAATAACCCAATCTGCATTGCTTCTCAGCATCTTTTGCAGCTCCCACTTGAAGTTTGCAGATATTAAGGGGAAAAATGGCATCCTCAAAACTTGTAAAAGCTTAAGTTATCAATTACAAAGCAAATCCCAAATCCTACAAAATGCTAGGGAGAGGTAATTAAGCAGCAAAATTATCCCTTAAGCTTCTACAAATAAATCTCCCAAATACACCTTCAAAGTTGTCCGTAATAACATATGTGACACTGCCAGTCAGAACCTTTGCAGTTCTAACTGAGGAGCTGAAGAAGAATGCTTCTTTATATAAGTTTGTACCTCAAAAGTTAGGAGTTTCATATCATGAAGATCTATATCAAAATAGAGGAAATGACTGGAGAAACATATCTTCTCCATACCAGAATGCACTTTCATGGAAAACTGATTGAACAATCAGCATCTGTCACAGGGACAATAGGCATTACATCCAAATATTTTTTATAAAGGCTCAGCAAGACTGACTTGTTTACAACAACAGATGGACATTTTCATATGGCGGTTTGACAACATGATGGAGCTATATAAAACTAAAAGCCACAAGTACCTTTCTCAACACTTTCCAAAGTTGGTGTACAAGATAAAATTATTCAAATCATACATGAGTTTTTCTGGTTTATCTTGTTAACACACACACACATTTCATATATATCTTTGGAATCAATCAAGTCAGATTAGGGTATATAATTTCAGTTAAAAGCAGATTTATTCTATTTGCATTGTCACAAAAAATATAATCTATATTGAATAAATACCTCTATGTTGGTTCAGTAATTTCTTTCTTTATAAATCAGAGCGCTAAGGGTTTCTTTCCATGAGTTTTTCATATTCTGAATCTAATTCATTACTTGAGCTAAAGATTTTACCAAAATTTCTTGGAGAGTCTTGTATTAAGTAAATCTTTTATTCTCTTCAATGTTTTAATTTCCATGGCAAACATGTAATTTGGTATTTAAAAAAAATATGTAAATCACTATCTGGATCCCGTGAAATGCTCAGTAGTCATTCTCTGCCTGCCAATGCATTTCTTGGTATGGGCCAAGTACCCAGGCCATATTTTTTCAGACTCTTCTAATAAATAAATATAATCATAGCATGCTGAAAAAGTATGAGCCTTCAACATATTGCAATTTGTATGTTTCAATAATGCTTCAACCTTAGGCTTCAGAAACCTATTTGCAATTAAATTAGTGGGTGACTACAGCCCAAGCTTTTACCTGCTTTCTGATACATAAGTCTTCAGTGCTGCACTTATTATGAAGCCATTTTGTGAGATTGCCATAACTCATTCTCAGTATTTATTACATTATGCATCATTGTTGATTTTAATCTGATTAGTGCTGGAGGCCTGTAGGTCACTTGGAGTCTGATATAACAGTGGCAGAAAAGCCTAATATAATAAATAAATGAACAAAAGGAGTATTATAAGCACAAAAAGGGAGGCATGGTACAGTTGCAATTATAGGCCATTCCACATAAAGTTGTATTTTTGCACCTCCTTGTACTCAGTATTGTTAATGTAAATGTTCCTTTATGTGTAGCAGAGATGGTGCTGCAGAAACCTCATATAACCCCTGGTCCACGCCCTGGTACTAGATTGTAGGCTGTTGGGAATCAGGCTGCACAAGTGGAAGAGCATGGGAAGCTGCATTTGTGCAAACTATGCGCAAGCGAAACTGTCCCATCTGCAGAGTTGGAACGGTTGGCGACAGCTGTAATCAGTTTCCCATAAAGAACTTGAGTGTATAGTTTACTTATAGTGCTTGTTATCACTCTGCCATCTTATTTGTCTTGTCCTTTTCACACCACTGTTCTGTTGGTGGAGTAAAGGGTGATCTGGTAGGTTCTATCTGGTTGAGACTGGTAAGTTTAGGTGATGTCATACCACTTTTCTGTCCTGCTAAATCACTAGTACTGGCAGCATCTTGCTCCCCACAGCCACTTTCTCATGGCTTTCCTTCTTACTCATGTAAGTGGTAGTTGCTCCAAAATTCTTAAATCTTTCTGTTCCAATCAAGCCGCATTGGTGTGTGTGCGTGTGCTGTATTGCTGTTGCTTGCCTCTTTCCAATCAGCTGATGAGGATCTTCCCCTAGTCCTTTGGTTGCTCTCTTAGCTTACTTAGCCCTTTTTCATTTTGGCCTCCCGCCAGCATGCCAATCTGCTGGTTCAGAATACCAGGACACATTTTCCTGTAGTTGTTGTCTTTCTCTTTTTCTTCACTCCCAGAATAGACAGGACAGGAAAGCCAAAAGCAATGTGTAGGAGTGAAGGATTTTCCTCCATAAATATGTAATATGTCCTGCCCACTAATAACACAGGCACTGTTAACTCTTTGCTGTCAGCTCCAACTCCAGCGACTGATTCTTGTAACAATATTCAGATAAGGTAACAGACTGAAATGCTGTGTTTGTATGCTGACAATGGCTAGAATCAATCTGGCTTAATACTAGAAAAAAAATCTTGTCCAAAATACAATGTTAAGATCAAAAACTGAAAAATTGACAGTATATATTCATAACTGATGTCTAACCAAATTCAAGCAGGCTTCTTCATATACAGGTAATCCTCAAGTTACAAATATAATAGAACCTGCTGATTATTCGTAACCCAAAGATTCATTGGAGTGAATCATGTTGAATGAACGTGAGAACTCCCTGCTTTCACCAGTCGTTAAGTGCATGAGTATCTCAGGATGGGGAAGAGCAGGGGGGCATAGTGCTTCTGACCACCCAAGGCCTTCCCAACCCAGAGATTTCTCATGCTCTCCTCCCCGCTAATTCTGCCCAACCAGGTTTACTTGCCTTTTGAAAATCTTGATGAGCTGTCTCCTCTCCAGCCTCTCTGCTGCTGTTTCATCTTGGGCAAAGGCTTGCCAAAGCTTAGGGAGAGATTGTGTCCTTTTAGGTTCCGCTCATCTGTGCAAAAAGCCCTCGCCACCAAAAATGGAGCACCATCAAAAACTGAGCTATGCCAGCCCCTTCCTGGTGCTGTTTTTGATAGGAAAGGCTTTTTGCAGATAACCAGAGCCTACAGGGACACAACCACTCACTCCTGCAGGCTTCAGCAAGGAAACAGAAAATGGAGGAAAGTGCTGAAGAACTGAAGCCTTCCCTCCGTTTGCAGCCTTGTGCCGTGGATCTCATCCAGGCCTAAATTCGCAGAAAACACAGGCCAAAAATAAGTAGTGAAATCTCGCGCTATTGATCTCCTGGTATTTTAGCTCTCTGTTCTCTGCGAATGCACCGAAGGTCTGAAGCAAAGAACCAGGCAAAGAAACCGAAGGCTTACTAGATCTTCGGAAGGGAAATGAGTCTCCATAGGCCCAGTGCCTGTAGAGAGCCAGCCCGGGGTGTGGGGGGAATAGGCAGGGCGTATGTTGCAGTGCCTCTGCAGATATTCATAAAGGTGAACGATTGCTGTGGTGCTGCAACATTCATAACTTTGGGACTATCTCCTAAGTACTGGGGGGGAGGGTTTTGTCATAACTTTGAACAGTTGCTAAATGAACTGTCGTAACTGGAAAATTACCTGTACAATATACCACATAGCAAAGCAAGTTAGTATCTTAAAATATTACACTTTATGGGGAAAAAAGAATCTATTTAAAAACTAAATTGAAAATTAAACAAAAAAACTAATTAAATTTAACGGAAATGAGCACCGTCCCCTAGAGCCAGAAATGACTAGCATGTATGTGCAAGAACCTTAATCTTTAATAGAAATAATAAATAGATATTTAAGGTATAGTATAAAAATATTCAAGTAGCATTTAGAAGTTATAAAAAATAAAGAGGGGTTCTTGAATGTTTTTTCTTACAAACACAATTTTTCCTTTTCTCACTCGTGTTATATTTCGTGGTTTAAATTTATATTTAATGGTTTAAATTCTCACAGGCTCTCACTTCTATGTAAAGCTTATGCAATAATATTTTTTATTAAAAATCAACAGATGAGTTAGGGCTTATACTATGTATGTTTTCTATTCTAGCCCTTTCCCTTTCTTTGTTGTTTTTCCGGTTGCTTTTTATTTAACAAAATTTATATTAAGAAAAAAATACTTTTATTACAATTCTAAATAGGTAGCAAATTTAGTCTATTACAGATTTATAGCACACATTAATAACTATCAAATTTCTTACAGCCTATGCTTCTATGGACTACATACACTTGATAAAGCATATAGAACAAAAAACTTACATTTTAATAACATGTTTCCCATTTTCATTCTTTGCTTTCTAGAAATCAAATGATAGGTAGACATAAACAATTTGGCCACAAGAAGAGGATGAATAGGGTTCAAATGTGACTGAATTCTTAGTGTTATGATTCTTAGTCATCTTTATTCTCCAATGAAACTGAAATATCAATTTAACTGAGCCATTGTAGTACATAAATCAGATGAAATGTTTAAAATCAGTTAGATAAATACTATAGGTAACATATAGGTTTAGAACACTAAATTAAATCAAGTCATAAAGTTAGTTTCCCATATGCCTATTGCTAAGCACTAATATGCAACTTTTGTCACAAATATTTTATGTAATCAAACTAATATGTATGAAGTGATGGCACCTGATACAAAAACAGTTTTCAAGTAGGAAATATAGCATAAAAACAATTATTTTATTGAAGTCTTTTAAAAAAAAATCATGTGAGGCAATATAACAGTAAGATCACCACTAGAAAGCAAGAACTGAGGTTGAAAATGAACACATTTGAACAAGAAAAACATTTTACAAAAAACCTGCAGAGAACACATTTTCAAGCTACACATATAAAAGATATTTTATAAAAGGATTCAACACATGTACATACAGAAGACACCAAGGAAATTAATTAATATTATGAAATGGTCCAATAAATGTATTGAAATAACTGTTGAACAATGACTGCATATTTAGATTTATACAATTGCCCAACGTTGGTTAAAATATTTTATATTTTCTTAAAAGACTGGCAGTTGTTCTCCACTTAGCCATGAGTAGTATCATCTTCAACAAAGTCTTTGGCCATCTCTGCAGTGATCACATCAATATGGCTTACCTACATAAGAAAAAAGTGATTTGGCAATTATAATTGGAAAAATGCAACTAATGATAACATTAGTGAATAATTCATTTGGTTGTCAGATTCCTTGCATGTAAAATTCTGAATTCTGTACAAATAATAAATGGCTTAATAGATGATATAGCCCTTGTTTTCAAAAATGCAAATGTAAATAGCTATGACCATGAAGAAGTCATATATGATCTCTTTCATAGTTCATGTCTATGAAGAATTTTGCACTAATCATGGGAGCATATTCTATGACATAATACATATACTGTAATTTTGACATCATGGTTTATTAATTGATCTTTTAGTATGCTTGTACAGTTAAAAAAAGTCTAGAAAAATGGGTATACATACTTGATCTAAATGTAACATCATATTGAAATGTTTGATGAATATTTAGGATATCTTAACAGTTTGCATCATGTTCTTAAGTTAATTAAATCAAGCTGAAATCTAAGCAAATTTTAGTCTTTAAATCAAGAAAAATATTGGCTACAAATACTTAAATTTGAGACTGAATAAACACTGTGATCTTAATAGCCAATGTTAACTGTCATACAATAATATTTACACTGTACATTTTAAGCTGCACACCTTATTTCTGAATTTTACACCATAGAACTTATCAGCAGATTCAAGCAGTTCAGGTCTGAATGTTGTGGTAATGAATTGAGCATGTTCTGCTAATTCCATGATCATATCTGAAAAAAATTGAAATAAATGAAATAAACTGGAGGTGGAAGCTAGATTGATAGCAGACTCCACCTTAATCCCCCCTCACTTTCCACCTACCCATTCTTCTGGTTATCACATTAATGTATTTATTTTAATTGCGTTCCTTTGTCTTTTTTGCTTTATTCTTCTATTATTTTACTTCTGTTTATATGCCTTTTTCTTTTTCTTACTTTTTACTATTGTAAGCCGCCCAGAGTAGCCCCACAGCAAGATAGGCAGCAAAAAAATAAACAATACATTGTTAAAATACAGCACCTATTAGTACATAATCTAAAGCTTTAACAAATGAAACATCTGCAAGTCTTAGTCATCAACTAAAGCTTAGTTACTTTTTGATCCAACAGCTGGTTCCCATATGACTGAAGATGCAATGCTACCAGTGGGATATAAAGTTCCAGGTCACATCAGTCTGTTAAGACTGTACCAATTTGTGGTTTGGTACTTTATATAACATAGCAATCTGGCTATGCTTAGAATTTCTTCACACTCAAATTACCAATTTAAATGTCAAAAGTAACATAAGATACTTAAATGTTTTATGACGTGCCAAAGAGAATGGGGATCATTCAGTTCAAAGATTTGACTTTACAACACCATGTTGTAGTGATGATTAAAATATTTTGTACTCAAAAAAGGAAAAAGAACAAGAAAAAAAGAAAACCCTGCATCTTTTCTACTAAATTAAGGTCTAAAGATAGTAATTTATACTTTTCTAATATACTGTATATATGTCATTGGGCCTTTAAAACCACTAATCAATACAGAATCTGATAATCTTGAGCACACATTTTAGTACTCTTTCATTATAAATGTCTTCTATAGATATTGATAATTTTATCCAGGATCTGTAGTCAATGAAACAAAGAATAAAAAGAGGGTTTTTTTAAGTTTTTCACTTTTGTACACTGAATGCACTTTACACTAGTGTTGTACAGAAAATTTTCATGTATAATGAAATGTTTGAACAACCCTGGGAAAATAGAAGAATAGATGATGCCTCAGAAACAATCTGACAAGAAAGATAGGAGCCCTGAGTGGCTTCATGGTCAGAGGAAGAAAATTAGGAATGGAATGGATTAGTCGCCTTGAAGGAAGAAGAACAGGGCACAGACAAGATTCCACAACTGCTTAGCAATCACAGAAAGAAACTGAGAAAAGTCTCAGCTTAAGAGATTAAGTGATTAGACAAACTGGCAGGAAGTTTGTACCTTCAGACATGCAAAATTCTGTTAATGTAGCCTTACAATAAAATAGTTAGTTCATCTTTTGGTGTTTGTCATCTGGTTTACCTGGGCTGACATCAATGTTGCAAATTGGAAGGTATAAATTTCCTGCAGCCACTTTTAACTGCTTGATTTATTAAGCAGGTGAGCCTTGCTTAAGTTTCTTTCTCTGATTGTTAAGCCACTGAGGATTCCTGCTTCTCCTATTTGACTGTACCATCTATCAACTGTACTCATGCATATATGAGGGGCACTTGTGAAGATCCCCTGGAAGTAACAAGTATTATCCTTAAATGTTACTGCAAAGTATACAACTCTTATCAAAAAAAGTATTGCAGCATTTCATAACAGTGTACCTGGAGGACAGCTATAAACCTCATATATACATTAATAAATTATATAAGCTATATTCAAGATGTAGTCACAAGCAATTTTATTAAAAAAAATCCTCGTAAAATATGAGCTCTTTACACAGTTCATTTTAGCAGAAATTGCAATACATGAAAGCTGATATTCTGCCACTGACTTCAAGATTTTGTGCAAATGCTTTTAAGAATGTTTCAAATTATTTTTTTAAATGAAATAGGCTAGTAGGACAAATAAGCTGAACATACATCTTAATGCCCTCCTCCTCAAAGGTGTATTCGATATTACTAATTTTCTTTTAGTAACACAAATAAGAGAAAAATTCATAAAAAGGAGCAAGTACACACAAGAGTCTCATTTGCACAAGAGACTGATCTGCAACTCTGTATCTGTACCTGAAACAGCCTTCCTGTGCTGGGCATCCAGGGCTTGATCAATTTCATCGAAGAGATAAAATGGAGCAGGATCACATTTCTGGATTGCAAAAATCAAGGCAAGAGCCACCAATGATTTCTGTCCGCCAGAAAGCTGCTGCATTTCTCTCATTTCACCTTGTTTACCAGTAAAGGACACCTAAAGAAACACAGAAAAAGAAACACAAAGGGGAGCTACAATACAACCCCCCCAATCAATAAAACCTAAAGCCACAGAGTTTAACATAAGCTAAAAAATGACACAAATAATAAGAAACAGAACCATCTGTCCCGTAATACATTAACTCCAGACCTGAAGGATAAAACCAGGTTTTAAGAGCTTTCCAGAACCCTGAAAGTGCTCTCCTTATCTCTAGACAAAGTGTATATCAGAGGGTGGAAACTGCGACACAGAAAGCATGCTTCCTTGGTCCTGCAAGTTGACAAAATTTAATAGAAGGGGCCTGGAGCGCACCCATTTTGCCAGAATGTACTTGGTGGAGAGAAACAGTTGGAGACATTATTCTTAGCTCTTAAATATTATCAACAAGAGACTTAGCAATAATTAAACAGCAATTGGAAATAGTCTTGCTTTACCCTAATTCCAACACCAGTGAACTGGTCTACGGATGGAACACTGCTTTGAGATCCTGATCCCTTTTCACTCTCAGCACTGCCTTCACCTTCATCTTGAGACTGACTACCTTCCACATCACCTTTCTTCATCACAAGTGTTGCTTTGCCCCCAGGTACCAGCTTCTGAAAGACTTCACTGAAATTCTTTGACACCTTGATGAAACATAATTCAAGAATGACAAACGATCAAAGAATGAAGTAGACTGACTAATTACCTCTTTCAACATAGTTTTGATATGAGTTATCAAGTTATGTTTATATAAAACTTGTTTTTCCCCTAACATTTAACATAACAATATATTTTAAGCATTTTACAATTAAACCCATTTCTTTTGGAAGGAAGTTAAAATGTCTATAAAACCACTTATATTTCAGAAATCAAGAAAAGCTAATAATATTAAGGTGTTTAATTCCAAAGAATATGCTTTTTATATGTTAAAACTATTGTCAAGTAAATACCTGTTTGAAAGTCAGCTGGATAGCTTCATATTTTCTGAGTTCAAGGACATTCATCAGCTCCATGATGGATTTGTAGCCCCTATCTAACTCTTCCTGACGTTTTATCAACTTTTCTTTCTGTTCTGAGAAGTTCACAAATTGATCGAGAGCTTTTTTATTAACATGGCTATATTTTTTCAATTCTGTGTTGCATTGTTCCAGTTTGCGAAAGAGCTGTATAAAAGAGTTAAAAATTATAAATATATATTACCTAACATCTATCACCTCTGATCATGAAAACTAGAGATATCTGTTACCTGCTTTAAGCTCAAAGTCTGGTATTTTTCAAATGCTTCTTGGGGAAGAGAGCCCAATTCTCTGATTTTCTTCATACATTCTTCTTTTTTCTTCAGAAGCATACCTTGCCTGTTAGTCATCTTTTCAAGTTCTTTTGTGTCATGATTAATAGCATCCATGTGTTCTTTTTCCATATTCTTCCAACGTTCCATGCTCTTCTGAAGTTCTTTTATCCCAGCTTCTGTTTTATCAATTGAATTATCCAGGTCTATTAACATAAAAAAGTATAAAGATACTAAACTAGGTATATAAAATAATACTGAGGAAGAGCTTACACAGAGTAAAAAGAAGTAGAACAAAGAAAGTCTATACTGATTGGGAACAAGGGAAGGAAGTTGATACGGGGACCAGAAGAAACATTTGATCTGAAAAATGGAATGAACAAGTCTTAATGGCAGCATTTAGGCCAAAAGCAAAGGAGTCAACTATAAAATAAAGGTAAATAATATACTGTTGAATCATTCTAAAACATTTGTAATATATTCAGATGATGTAAATCTGTTTGAAGAAAAATTGATAATACTTAGGTTTTCCTCATTCTATTTTTTATTATTTGTGCTTTATTTTTGTCATAACAACATACATTTATGTTTTAGGATATTTTAAGAAAGCAAACTATTACTTTCTTTGCTTAAATAAGATTACCAACCATCCGATCGTGCCAATGTATCCTTTACTCGTTTGTTGATTGCCTCAAGTTCAGATGTTGTGGCTGTAAGAACAGTGCCACCTTCTGTCTCTCTTAGTTCATTGAGCTCCTAAAAGACAAAGAGTTAACAACATTTACACTCCAATGTACACGATGACTAGAACATATCTAACAATATGTACTAAATCACAAATTGTTCAACTTGAAATCATTTTTGCTTTCAACTCAGTATTGATTCCTTGTGACTGCCTGAACTAATCCTTGCATTTAAATTTTTTAATGTATGATTTGTAACATGATTTAACCTTTTCACACAATTTAGAAACTGAAGACTAATGGATATATAATTTCTAAACTTTCTCAATCTTAAAAAGACACATTAATGTACAAAAAGTAATGGCAATGACCCAGCACATAAATAAAAGATATAAAATAGAATAGTTCCAGCTACTTTAATATTGTAAGAGACCTATACATCTGGTGCTTATGATTCCCACCAGTCAGGACCCAAAGCTCCTGGAATATCTATAACCATCTTTTAACTAGTTTCTGGAAGGCCACAAGAGTGGGAGCCATCCTAACTGTGAAACTGTTCCCTAGCCCCTTTCCACTGTAATTTGCAGCACATGGAAAAATTCAACAGGCATTTTCTGTTTGTTCATATTATGCAAACAGAAAGAGTTTGGGGTAAGCTTCATAAATACCCAGGTCTGGAGCCATAGCTTTTAAAACAATAAGTTTAGACTATTGCAATTCTCTCTACATGGGGTTGCCTTTGAGGTGCATCCGGAGGCTGCAGTTAGTTCAGAATGCGG
>JANHFN010004430.1:45721-74409 GCA_032468175.1 Toxicocalamus goodenoughensis
GTATTTCCTGTTTTATCGGCTGTTCACCGCCCCGAGTCCTTCGGGAGAGGGGCGGTATATAAATCAAAATAAATAAACCAGAACATTGACTTCCCGAAACAAATCAACAGGCAGTATAACTTCTGCAATAAAGATGTTACATAACAGTAATAATATTTTTTTATAATTTTATCAGTTGCTAGATTTTGCATCAGCTAAAGTTTCTGGGAGGTCTTTGAGAACAGTCCCATGTAAAGTGAATGGAAGAAATCCATACAAGAGATGCAAGGATGTTAGGAATTGAGGCTGCTTCTAATAAAAAGCCCTCCTGACCACTATTTTTCCAGCAGGAACTGTGAATCCAGAAGAACCTTGAACCAGATTTCAGATATAGTACAAACTTGTTTATGGATAGAAAAGAGTTTCTAAATTGGATTAAATTTTGTAAGATTTATTTTTGACATATAAAACTATTTTGAATATCAAGGCATAGTCCCAGACCTTAATTAGCCATTTTTCTGCAGAAAGGCGTGTTCACATTTTTCAATAGGAAGTTTGCCAGGTGTTCTTGCAGCAGTTACCATGTATACAGCTAATTCAGTAGATTTGTTGAAAAGTAAGGCTTAGTAATCTTCAGTAAAAAAAATATCTATTTTTAAAATGTGCTTTTATTATAAATTGTTTTTCTAATGAGTTGCCATCTTGAGTTTAATGATAATAATTATTGGGTAACAATAAAAATCATATATTTTTAAAAAATATGGCAAATGCCACAAAAGGACTTTTATCTTTTTTGCCTTTTAAAATCCCCCCCCCTCTCAAGTTAGGAGTTCACCCCGAAGACAGTTGGCACATTTCAGGGAAGTTTCAAATAAGTCTATGTGTGGCTAAATCTAGACCATCTGGTTTAGGCAAGTGGGTCATTTTTTAAAGAGAAAACAGAATTTTCTTAGAGATTTACTCCCCCTTTTCACAATAATGATATGCAAACAGAGTGGCTATGTTGAAATCAAGATTTGTTTTAAAAATAATGAATAAAAAAATAAAGTATCCTACCTGTTCAACTTGATCTAAACGCTTCCTTAAATTTTCATTGAGGTAGGTTTCAACCCTAGTGATGATGCCTTCAAGCTTAATCCTCTCATTCAAAAGCTGTCTGTTTTCCTATAAAGAAAAAAATATCAATTTGTAAAATATTTCAATTTGTACAATATTTCCAAAATTAAGTAATACGGATTTTTAAATTACAATATCTTTCCACATAAACTTTCTAAACCTTTCCACTACTTTATATGAAACGCATCTGGTTTATATTACAAGTAGGACCCTCTGAACAGTTAACCACCTATTCAGTGTTTGCCAACCTCATTAATTTTAAGATGTGTAATTTTAAGACGTAAAACTATCAGAATTCTACAACCAGCAATGCTTAGTATTAAGATGAGAAGAATATTAATACACAGGTGCTGGGATTCATACATCGCACTAGATGGTTTGCTTAACAATGGTTTTCCGACTAAGCTATAATTGACATTCAGACACTGAATTATAAAGAAACCCTATTTTAGAGTCAGATAACATGCTAAGCCAAAACTTGTTTATTATGGCTTACAAAATATTTGTAAACCCAGTCATTATAACTGTATATAGGTAAATATGACTATATATATATCTGCTATAAATAAATACTTAGGTTACTCATAAAAAGTTGAACAAATTGTTATTTTTTAATTTAGTAACTCTTGAACATGATTAAGACTGCAATTTGATTCTGAAACATGAACTTGCTTACTTGCTGTAGCTGTCGGATTTCATCATTAAGTGCATCAACTCGTTTTTGGTCCTCTAAGCTAAGTTGAGACAACAGGTCTGTTCCTAGTTCTGCTTTTAATGATTCTCGGGTTGATTCCATAGCATGTAAACTTGCCTCTAAACTTTGTAAACTGCGTTGCTAAAATGAAATTAAGCCAAGTATAATTATTCATTCATGAAAGGAGCCTTCTGGTTCAATTAATTGTGTAGCTATTGGTTTTTCTTCTATCACTTGCTTCTTCTT
Organism: Toxicocalamus goodenoughensis; assembly: GCA_032468175.1. Taxonomy (NCBI): domain Eukaryota; kingdom Metazoa; phylum Chordata; class Lepidosauria; order Squamata; family Elapidae; genus Toxicocalamus; species Toxicocalamus goodenoughensis. Next base: position 47,757 of record JANHFN010004430.1, read on the forward strand.
TTGAAACCACTTAGCATTAACCCCATTCTTTGTCTTTGAGTTCTACAATTGAAACTAGAGCAAATGCCTCCCAAATGGCAAACATTCTCAGATATTCTGTACCTTAGGCATAAACGTTTTTTCTGACTGCTGTCTCTTCTCTTTCAGCATCTTCATCTCTGACAAAATGCTGTCTCTGGAAGCCTTGAATTTTCTTTGCTGTGTTTCTATCTGCTGCATTTGATTCATCAGTTGGTCAATTTCATTATTAATTCATGCAATGTGCTAAGGATATAATACAATATGCTAAAATGGTTGTAAGTTTCTTCATATTAATAAAGCTTTTCATTTACATCATTGTAGAAATAAGTTAAATGTTACAATATAACATATACAATATATTGCTTAAAATGATAGATGAGTAATCATATCATCTATTTAACTTAACCAACCAATTGCAGACTATTTATTTATTAACTTAATCATTAGGTTTCTGGGTAGCAGAGAACAATTCCAATATATAATAAAATAGAAAATCATTATTATCACCACTACCACATCATTATCTGGCTATGATGATTAATCAAACACAACTAAAGTCTGAAAGTCTGCTACAATAATACAGATAAATTTTTTTCCCAAAAAGCAAGAAAGCCTAAAGTTACCTTTCAGAGCTAAAAATGTACTTTAGGGCAGGGGCGATTATCACACAAATGTAACAACATTGGCCCTGACCATTTTAAACAGCTATACTATATGCTCCAGTGGGAAGAACATATAATTTGTAAAAGCCAGAAATTTTTTCTTTTGAAAAAGAGGAATGAATTCTAGTCAATTAATTCAAAATTAATTTCTGAAATTAGAAAATAGCAAAAGGGAATGCTACTCTTAAAGAGCTGCTTTTAAATATACATGCACAGAACACATATGAAGCATGTATCATTTCGGAGAAAATATAAAAATTTAATAAATAATAAATACAAATAAAAATATTTTTGGGAAATTAAATCATCCTTATCTTTTTTTTAGGTTCACACAGCTACTCCCAGAAATTCTGTATCTGTATTTCCATAAAGCTATTTGAGTTGTACCCTTCCCCCCAGAAGCCTGAAAAAGTCACATCTGGTTTAGTGAATCAAAAATGTATGTGTTCCAAATCATCTCTTTTAAAGGACATACATAATCCTAGTGAAATGAATAACTGTCATCTGCTTATACCACCAGCTTTAAGTTCTCTTCCAGATCCTCAGCTCAGCAACTGAAAAATATCCCCTTCGAATTTCCAGACAATGGTTGTGAGGTACATACATACAAGCATACCACTAAGGATGTTTTCATCATATTCAAGTCAACTACTTATTTACATACAGCACATCTCAGACAAGCAAGCAATTTATGAAGGATATTTTCAATGTTTCTGCGTAGATTTTCATTGAGTTTTGCTTCAAGTTCTCCAAGTTCCTCTTCTGCTTTCCTAACATCTTTTTGGAGTTCAAGTCTAGACTTTCTTGTATCATAATAACCTCCAGTTAAAGCCCCTCTATGACTGACTTGATCACCTAAAACAAAAATGATGTTCTGTTGAATAAAAAATAGTTTTCAAACTGGTCTGTACATGAAATAGTTCACCTGTCAGAACATAATGAATTACATGCACAAGATGAATCCAGGTCAATACATTGCTACTTCTATGTGACCATAACAAGAGGTTACCAGAATTTACTTTCAGCAGATTCTAATTGTTATCTCATGGGAACTGAGAACTGTAGTTTATACAGACAATGCTTAAACAAGCCAGATTCAAAATCAGTTATTACAATACAAGAAGTATTGAAATATTATTGAAACTTTTCTCATTATACAAAGGAAATTATGACATTAGCAAACATAAAACTTATGATTTAATCTGAAATGCTGGTACACTGTATTTAATATTGTGTTGGGCAGATCAAAGCAAACTAAAATATGTATTTATATCATAAATCAAACTGTAACCAACCATACCTTCCAAAGTAATACAATCCATAGTAAAAGCTCTAGCCAGCTGTGTAGATACTTCCATACTTCGACAAATAAGAGTCTTTCCAAAAACATGTTTAAAGGCTTTATCAAATCTTGGATTGTATCTCAGTTTACTGATCATTGGAATGGCATCCTGAAAATAATAACCAAGCCAAAAAGCTGAAAAATTTGCAAACCAGTAGAATTTATCTTAGATTTAACAGATGCAGATTAAATACTGTGTGATTTAACCCAGAACCACTATGATGAATAAAAGGCATTATACAAATGCAAAATACAAATAATACTAATTATGAGACAATTAAATCAAAGGAAAATATCATCTTAGGCTATTCAGGATCACAACATACAAAGAGGCAACCCAGAACCTATACTGCTTATAATTTTATTCATTCTATTTCTTTGTAGCTACCTTAATATGAAGATATTGTACTCATATAATTAAACTACTATGGTAGTAAATTATTTATAGCAAAACGAACTTACATTTGTTTCAGGATATGCAGTGTCTCTAACATCCAGTTTGTTCAGAGGAAGAAAAGTCACCTCCCCTGGTAGATTCATTTTATTGAACTCCATCAGTATTTTAGTACTAACTTCATCAGAATCGACAATGTGATAAAACAACCTGTCATAAAAGATAAAGAAAATGAATCAATATTTATTTTAACTATGACAGCATAGTATATCCCTTTCCTAGTATCAAAGGTAACCATAAAAAGATGAAGAAACTATACTGTCAAACATACGTAATCATATATAACTAACTCAGACAACTTTTGTTATTCCTCTTAAGTGCATCCTGAGCTATTATTATACTTTTGTGCTTTGTTTGCCTGGTTCTTACAGTAAAACTATCAAAATATGATATAACCAGATGGTTTATTACCTGCCTGCCAAAACTGATTTAGGTTAAGACAAAGAAACAAGCCCAAAGTTTCCATGCCTAAGGGAGGAATCTCTTTTGATCCACCACCTTAATCACTGTACCAAATTGTATAAAAAGTTGATAGCAAGTATTGTCAGAATTGTCTTCAAAATATTTGAAGCCTATAATTGCTTCAAAAATAATCTTAATTTACCAGTTTAAATGCAACACAAAAAAACGTTTAAAAAAATAACTAGTGATAACTATACCTATTTCCTGCAGTAACTTCAACACAGGTGTAGAAGGCAGGCTCACATTCAAAGTTATTCATCACTATTCCATGATAGCCATTCAAAACATGTTGATTAATGCCTTTACGACGAAAGTGCTCCAGAACCTTGTTTATGCTATCAATGCCATTTAGAATAGCCTGTTTATAATAAAATAGAATTCATTGTAAAACCTATATTCTGTAGAAACTGTCTATGTCCAATGTCATTAACACTTTTCTTTCACAGACCCCTTCCCACAAACTTGATTATCTTGTCTATAGCAAAAAACAAAATAAGTCTTCAGATTTGCTATTACTTTATATGTACCTGTGTACAATTATTATAAATAATGCGTTTTTTCTGCACATAAGATAAATTAGTATTTATATAAGTAAATAAATTTGTGAAGCTATTGCTATGGGAATACATATAGACTGTTCTGACCTAGGCTTCACAAAATCATGAAGCAGACTCCTTGTCCCAACAAAACCCCTTTTATTTAGGCTAATGTGAATTCTTATCATTCACATCCAGCGAAGTCTCAGCAAACAGTCTTTCAAGAGTGATTTACAACCACAGGTTTCCAAGCACAACACTGTACCAGAAAATACTTGGCAAGGAATCACAACCAAATTTTCACCCTAATTAAATGAATTAATTGTCTCCTGCAAACACTACTCCCCTTTCGCTGCTCTTTATTCGCTATGGGAGGGGCCATTCACTGTCCAACCAGGCCTTTACTCCTGAGTTAACACTTGTTCCTTAACTGTTTCCTTCTCCTGGTAGCTCTGTGCATGTGCACATCGGGAACAGGATCCAGCTGTTCTACCCTACTGATCTCCAACTCTGAAGGCAGCTGATAACTGTCAAATGGCCCTTGCCCCATCTCTGCCTCCAACAGAGTACTCATCAGAGCCTTCCCCAAACTCCAGGACTGGCCCATATTCCTCCCCAACCTCCTCACTGTCTGAGTCTGCCGCCAGCTCTGCTGGCCGCCACAACATAGACTTAAGTAGATGTTTGGTGTATGGTGCTATTTTATAAAGAAATCAAATTCTGATAAACCATGAATGTAATTTTATTTAAAGCGTTTAGCTTTAAATGCTGTATTATTTTTTATTTTCAAGTCTCCCACCATTCTACTATGCCCCATAAAATATTAAGAAGACTAAAGAACTGTATTATTTACAATATAAGTCTTTGAGCAAAACACCAGTAATTATGATTATTATCTACCTTTCCTGTTGCTGCTCTAAGAAGTTGTTGTTTCTTTTCCAAATCCTCTCTCTTTGCAGCAAGAGCTTGCTGTTCGGCATTCTCTTCTCTCCACAAGTAACTGGAAATTATTTTAAGAGGTAGCCAAATTAATAAAAATATCTTTTTAAAAAGGCATTATAAATATAACTATCAATGTGCTATGCAAAATTTCAAAGTAGAATACCTATATTTGAATTCTCTCACAACCAAATTATTTTCTGTGAACCATCTAATTCTATTTCTTTATAACAATTTTCAGCTTTTGGAAAGTAAAAAAAATGTATAACCTCAGGAAGTCTAATTTTATCCCATTATGGTAGTGATAAATTGGTAAAACACATTAGGTTAGTGGCTTTCAAACTGTGGATCACACCACCCTAAGTTAGAACAAATTTGTTGCAAAAGGGGTAGAGGGAATATTTTTCTACAAAGCAAGATTCTTAGCAGAATTTGCTGCAAAATTTGCTTTGCCTGGACAAGCTTACCGATTTCCAACTTTATTCACATTAAGCCCAGTACTGACATATTTCAGCTTTGCATTTGGCAAGCCCAACACAAAAAAGTTGGATTGCTATTAAATTTTGTCCCACTTCTGCTGGACAAGCCAGAGCAGTTTTATTTCATACATAGATTATAACATAGCTATTAAAAGTATCCAGTGAAATCATTATTTGAATACATCGCATAAATAATCATGATAGGAATTACACAAATTCTTCTATTATTTTAGTGTATCAAGACACTGCAACATTTGAGATCCCTTATATTAGTCTGCAGTACAACAGCACTACTGCAGATTCAATGGGAAATTTTACTCCCTTCTACCAGCATTGGTTTTGAACTTAGGAATGTCTTTGGTCTTTGAGTAGCTTGCTGAGGGACATGTTCAAAAATGGACAGTGCAAGAACAAAAGCTAAATATAATTCAAATGTAAGGTTAACACTTATTAAATGGCTAATGCAATTGTTTTCAACCAATTTAATTACAATTTGAAGCAATTTGTAGAATCGCCATATCCAAGGATTTTGGGAGGAAACCTCTAGATCAGGGGTGTAAACTTGCATCGTCATGGCAGCGTCACATGACATATCAGGACTTTTTTTCCTTTTTTGCTAAGCCAGATGTGGGCATGGGCCAGTGCATGACACAGTCAACCTGAGTGTTTCACAGCCCTGCTCTAGATGCTAAAGCTAAGCACCCTCGATCTAACACTAAGAATACATTTTAAAAATAGGGAAATTTACACATGGATATTCTTACAAGCTTAAGTAAGAATGTAAAGCTCAATAAATTACTTTCTTTCACTCTGCAGCTCATCTTTTTTGTTTTTTACTTCATAATATTTTCTGTCCAGTTCTTCAACACGAGCTTTCACTTCATTGAGATCTTGATCCAATTTCTAATGTACATAAGAAAAGTGTTTTAAATACATTCCCAATTTTACTAACTTTAACACATTTTATTAAGCAGCATCAACTTTACAAAAAAGTTTGAAATTCAGTGAATTTCTTTTCAGCATTTAGATAAACAATATAAACAAACAAGCAATTTAGATTTGTTTTTAGTGTAGATGAATGCAAACAATTAATACAAGATAACACACTCATATTTATTAAGTGATGCTGCAGCTGGAGTGGAGAGAGAATGGGTCATGCTGTCAATGTTGTAGCATATCACCTGAGTTAAATGTTAAAAATGGTCCTATGAGTAGTTACAATTTCCCTGATCTTTACAATAAAAAAGAAAAAAGAAAAATTCAAAGGTGGTCAGTGAAAGATCATTGAATCAGAGTGAATACCTTTTATCAGGCACAATACACAACTGAATACAAGGAATATCTATAAATTATCACAAATGAGATGCGATCTATACTCTGTAAGTAGAAATATATATATTACTTGATTGAGGGATAATACATAGTGCAAAGTACTAAAAATTAAATTGAATTGTAATTTAAAAGACAATTTTTATTAGATAATGTACTGTTGTTGATCAAAGATGTGTAAGGATGTCAAATATATTTTGGGATGCAATCAATGTGAAGGCACTTTTTATCATTTTTGGTGGACATATAAAAAAGCTAAGAAATACTGAGATTAGATGTGTATTTTAATTCAGAGACTACTTAAAACAAATGTACAATTGAAACCAGAGGCTTTGGTCACCCTTATTATTTAACAATTTGAGATGTAGTATGAGTGTGATGAACTTTTCTTTTATAAAAAGAATCTATGAATAATGTGCAAACTAGGACTTAATAACTTCAACATACAATAATTAACAACATCCTTGCTTAGCATTATATTTGTGAACGAGTATATTTAGATAGTTTACATATTATACCTAGAAGTGTAGTTTCCAAGAACAGCTCCCCCATCACTCACACACAAACATGCACACACATGAAATACATGAATCAAAGTAAATTATGTGTATCAATGAGCTAAAATACTTACACTGTACTGTTCCAGGTTCTTCTCTTTGTTAGCCTCTGTATCTTCCAAATCCTTATGTATAGCAGCAATCTGTCTTTTCTTGTCATTGATAGCTTGATCTAAGGACCTGAGTTCTTTCTTAATCCATTTATCTCTCTCTTCTTTAGAGGTAAATTGACTTCCTCGACCTTGCTTTGCATAAAGATCAGTTCTCTCCTGGGTAGCCTGTGCTAGTCTGTTAAAAATGATTAAAATTAAGTCTCAATAGAACTATTAGTTCATAACCAATACATTCAAATGTTAAAATGTTATCATTATATGAATCAATTTTCTTAAAACTATGCTTCAGAAAAATAAATGCAAGATGAATGTGCCATAACTAGTTATTTTAAGTCTAAAATTTACACTTATTCTTATAATTTCCTGAATGTATAAATTATAGGACATTGAATAAGATAGGGAATGTGTACTGACTGAAATTTACAGTTTGGTGTGTTTTGCTTTTTCTGCCTTCTAGGTAAAGGATAAATTGTTAAGAGTCATGACACAGGAAAACTAGGATTAGATTGCAAAGTGAGCATGGCTATGGAAAAATTAACACCCATATATTCAAAAAAGAAAAAAACTTCCAAAACAAAATACCAAGGAAAAGGTATTTGCCTTGATTTTAAAATAACAGATAATCTAATGTTTTTTCAGACCTTGTTTCAGGAACAAACATTGGGTATGGAGAGCTGTTTCTAAAAGTTTTTTTTTTCCAGATTAGCTATTTCACACCTGGCAATTCCTCGTTCTTCTCTTTCTTTTACACTATTGAACTTGGGTTCTGTTTCTGCCAGTTCTTTCTGCTTTTCTTCAATTTTTTCAAGAAGTTTCTGTCTCTCCTTCAACAGTCTTTTCTGAAAATAAACATGAGTCAGAAATATGTGAAGCCATGTTTGTATTATGATAAAAATAATAGTTTTAATAACTTAAAAATGTAATGTTTAGAAACTTCCTGCTTTTGAGGCATAAATGTTCAAAGTAACATCAATACAATCCTGATAATAGTTGTCATGATTGTCAGCTGTCACTTTCAGGAGGTTCATTGATTTATAACTCAGCGAACACTGTAATCCTTGGGCAAGCTTTCCCAGAAGAACATGAAAAGAAGATGAATGCTGCACAGCGTTTAACTTCAATTTATATTATTTTGATAAACAGCAGAAATTAAAAAGAAAAAAATCCGGGACTCTTACCCGTTGTTCACTATTTCCAGCAAGTTCATCTTGCAAATCTTTTGCTTTAAGCTCTAACTTGGTCCTTTGTTTTATCTGTTCTTGTCGCTCAGCACTGAGTTGCTCCTTCTCTTCTTTCATAGCTGAAATCTTTGTTTTCAATTCACGGACTTGTCTTTCAATTTCCTACATACCGGTACAAACATATTAATATTAGGCAAAAGAAATATAGCAATTCTCAATATCTACATAACAAGATTTAACCAGGGAGATTAATATGGGGATTAATTTTGGGAAGTTTATTGCTGATGTTATCATTAGATGAACTATAGCATATAAATAAAAATATGAACTATTTGTCTTATAGAAAACATAGTTATTCATTTATTTATTTTCTGTACTCTAGCACAATCTCAGTTCAGTTTCAGATATGTCTGTGTAGTGTCATACTACATAAAATATTTTATCTTTGTTACAGTTCGGAATAACTTAAGTTATGTGAATTTTTACCTCCATTTTATCTCGAGCATCCTGTTGTGCATCTCTTAATTGCCTAGATTTCTCTCCACTTGTTTCTCGTTTGGCTGAAAGCTGAAAACACACAGTAAATTAACCTTTGGTATACTATTGGTAATATAATACTACATGTAATAATATTGCATAAAGTATAGCTATAAAACCAGTTTTTATTTGGCAGATTGAATCCCACCAGGCTCAGGTTGACTCAGCCTTCCATCCTTCCAAGATAGGTAAAATGAGGACCCAGATTGTTAGGGGCAATAGGCTGACTCTGTAAACCGCTTAGAGAGGGCTGTAAAGCACTATAAAGCAGTATATAAATCTAAGTGCTATTTATTTTAACACATAGCCAAAATAATGACTTACTTCATCAAGTTTAGCTCTGGTTTCATTTAGTTCCTGATTATAAATGGTATATTCCAGTGCTCTCCTCATTTTATCCCATTTTTGATATTGAGCTAGTTCTTCCTTCTCTTCTTCCAGAGTATGTAACCGCTCTTCAATATACTTCAACAGCTCATTTATTTTCTCCCTTTTCCCTTCTTTAAGTGTCATTCAAAAACAAATTAAACAAGGTTATTAGTAGATGCAACTTTTAATACTTTCTGGGAACATCAATTGATATGGAATACAATCAAATTAAATTCTTGTAAGGGCAATATGACTGGAATACTTTATTCCAATAGTGAACTACCTGTATTCATATTTTGTTCTTAATGTTTTACTGAATGTGGTATCATGTTCTAGTAATTATTTACCTATGTATGGAAAAATAATCTAAACATATCTTAAATATATTTGTGAACAAAAATGTTTTTGTCAAGATAAACATTTATTTAATGTGGATTTCTATTAGAGAGTTGATCATGCTGCCAATACATTGTTCGGGAGAGTAACTGCAGTTAACTCCAGAACTGAAGAAGCTTCTTGAATGAGACACGAAACATCTTGAAAGAAAAATAAAGTCCAATTGCCTCTTGGAAAAAGCGCCTTTGGGACAACCATGACCTAAATGACTGAGAATCTCCATAAACACCTATGTAAGTGCAAATAAAGTAAATAAAATGTGTGGAATATCAATAAACGGAAATATTATGGAAACTCAAAAATATATTACCAGTCTCTTTCATCAAGGATATACTCTCTTCTTTACGTTCATCATATACTCTAGTTCCAGCTACTTCTCTTAGCAATTTTAATCTCTGAGAATCAGGAGCTGTGGCCATCTGATTGATCTAGGAACAACAAAATTTTCTTTCAATGTTTTTGTTTATATATAAAAGCAAACAGATAATGCACCAATAGCTAATATGAAATATTAATATGCGATGTTATTGCTTATAATTATGTTCAGACTAGTGATGCTACTACAACTAGTGAAAATGGGAATGTGACATCTGGAAGACATTCCCTCCTCAGTCTTTCTCATTTTCAAAATTCATTAACCCTTACTCTCAAATATTTTTACTGTGTGGTTTGAGTATTGAGTATTATCAGATTATTCTAGACAGAATATAACTGTCATTTAATAATGATTAGTTCTTATATCCAACACTTTTTCCATCTCTAATAAATATTATAACCAATCCATAAACTATAAATGATTTGTTTGATCTGAAAATGTTAATGGATTGATATTTTCATGGACAATAAACCATATCTGTACTATTATTCCTATTTTAAATTGTTACTCTTATTACAATGCCATAATTCAATAATATAAAATTTAAACTGGAAACGCATTGCATTTGAAGCACACTAATAAAGAAACAAATGGAGAATCTATCTTGAATAGTTGAGATTAAGAAGTAATATAAATATTAATGAAAATTAGTCAATTAAAGCAGTAATCCCCAACCTTTCTGGATCCAAAGACCAGCAACGGCAGTGGAGGGAAGAGGGAATGTTTTTGCATGCAAAACCTAATCCTGTGCATGCGCAAATGAAGCTTTTCCCGCTTGCCCACCGCTTGTGCCAGTTTGTGGCCCAGGAATTGGGGACCACTGAATTAAAATATTATTAGAATTTCTGCTTCTGTTTTAGTAGAAAATTTGCTTTGAAAGTTATGAACTGTTCTTTTTTCAAAATAGTAACTATTGTCATACCTTTCCTTGCTTAACAATATAATAGGGATTGCTGCGAGAAAATCCAGCACTTTCAAGGAGGTTCATGACATCATTTTTCCTAGAAGTAAATGTTAAGCCAATTTTATAAACACTGTAGCATAAAAGTAACATAAAAGCATTTAAATAACCAATGTTGTCCTATTAATTCATTAAAATATTTTGTTTAATATTTATTTTTGAAATGGCATTGTTTAGTTTTTTCCAGTATTATCAAGTAGAATATTTTTATAAAATTTAAATCAAATCTTAAATTCACTTCCTACTTCAGAACTATAGTAGGGGAATGAGTAGCCAGAACACATTAATAATCAAATGGAAAACAATAACTGGGATAAGAGTCCTTTTTTCTCTGTACTCTTTTGTTCTTGTTCATTCTTGTTCATAGGAATAGAAGTAATGTAGCTCTAATGGTGACAATCTCACCACCACTGCTCTAGATACAGTATTTAAATGCTTTTCCAATCCAGCTCAAAATATTTATTTATATATTTATTTATTTTTATTAAAGAAGAAACAGGAGACTGCCAATAGCAGTCAGTTTTTCCAAACAGCTATATACTGAGCCAGGAGTAACAGGGATCACTTTCTGTCTGCAGATATTTCTATATTATGAATATAGAATTTATTTTAAAGCCTTAGTAGTAGTGACAATTGCCAATTTAAGTCCAAATGTTTTTACATATTTTAGTTATACAGGTAGAAGTTGAAAAGTTGGAACTTGATAAATTAAGGGATTTGCAATGAATATAAATGTGAGCCATGGTTGTGTAGTGGTTAGAATGCAGTATTGCAGACTAATTCTGCCAACTCCCAGTAGTTTGATTCTCACTGGCTCAAAATTGACTCAGCCTTCTATCCTTCCGAGGTCGGTAAAATGAAAACCCAGATTGTTGGGGGCCATTTGCTGACTCTTACAGAGAGCTGTAAACACTGTGAAGTGCTATTGCTATAAATATGACTAATGAAAATATTCAAAATAGTTACCTCATATAATGATTTAAAATTTCATACAGAAACATTTCATGCAGAATTGCTTTCATAAAATAAAACTGCACTCACGTCACCATTTTCTTGTCTAAGAAATATTGGTCTTTTTTAGCTCCAATGACTCTGCGAAGAGATACCTCTTCCTTATCAATCTTAAAATAAGATAGAGTGCAAGCATTAATTTCCTGGATATAATTTTTGATGAAGTAATTTATATTTTCCTTTTAATTTAAATAAAATAAAATTAAGAGGACTTATAAAATCAAAATATTTAACTTACAGGTAATCTGTTGTCTGAGTTGTCAAAAATAATTTCCACAAAAGCAGAGATAACCCGAGGTCCTGTGCCTTCCTAAAATATAGATATATGTAAGTTATCCAAGTTTTAAACTGTTCTATTTGATACAATATTTTCGTACCCTATTCTTCAATGTAGGTATAAACTTTATTCTTCCCCAAAAACAGAAATACTATATTTAATTTTGTGTAATAAAAATGCTTAATAATATAATCAAATGACTAAAGTATTGTATTTTTCCTTCACTAAATTAATGTAATTATTAGGCTAATTAAAAATAATTACACAAGCTAATCTTAAGATAATATTTTATGATAGTCCCAGTTCAGCAGTATTTTGGGAGAGGGAGTCTATTTGTGCTAATGAGGATATATTTTGAAAAGCCTAAATACTAGGAAGTGAACATATTTTAGTAATTATCAGCCAACAGTTTGCTTACATGCAACAAAGCCAGCCTTTGCTCAGGACGAAGATGACTGAATTCATCACTGAGGACGAACTGAATTGCTGTAATAAAGAAATACACTGCAACTTAATTTGTAGGATATGTTTTAATATTGAACTTCCTAAATATTTATTTTATAATACAGAAGGTACCACAAATTATATAAAAGTATTTAGTCTTTATATGGTTGTATTCATACTACAAAACTTTGATTTGCCTAAGTTATCGTGTTGCTTGAAAGAAAATACAATGTACATAACAGTCATGCACAATATTATCTGCATATCATTAATACAAACTGGATTATCATTTAATGCAAATTTGGAAGTTTTTTCTTACCATAGAAAAAGTTACTTTTCCCGGAACCATTTCTGCCCACTAAAAAGAAACAGTAAAAATTATAAGGGACCCGGGTACCTTAGAGACCGCCTTCTGCCTTCCTCCCGTCGCCCGGTCCGGGCCCACAGGGAAGGCCTCCTCAAGGTCGATTACTGTCGCCTGGCGACCACATCGAGGAGGGCCTTCTCTGTGGCAGCTCCCACCCTATGGAACCAGCTCCCCCTAGAAATTAGAACGGCCACGGACCTACTGGCCTTCCGCCGAGCCCTAAAAAGCCATCTCTTTAGTATAGCCGGGGACCCCTAGTCCTTCTAGACTTCTATTTTATTCCATTTTAACTTTTATTAGAATTTGTGATTTTATGGGTGGGATTTTAAATTTAACAGCCTCTATAAATATTTGTTTTTAGATTGTTTTTAATTTTGTATTTTTGTATTTTTAATTGCTGTACACCGCCCCGAGTCCTTCGGGAGAGGGGCGGTATAAAAATCAAATAAAATAAATAAATAAATAAATAAATATAAATGTTGATGTAACTTCATTATAGGAATATTTTAAACTGGAGTCATAAGATAAAGATATATAACTTTATACACAATTACATCAATGAAAATAAAATTGTAAAATAGAATCAATTACCATCTGACCTATACTTAAAATCAACCAGACACTTTGCACCAAAGTGCAGAAAAAAGAAAAGTAACTTTCACAAAGGTATTTTGATTCATTTTTATTTTATAATACTTTTAAACCTTCTTCAATATGGATATTCTCTAATTTTATCCTATCTGTATCACAGTCTGACACACTTAATTTTCCTCCATTCAGACTATGTCATTATGTAACAACTCTGGAAAACAAGCTGCTAAAAAGGGGGAAAGTGATTCCTATAAGATTTAATAGCAATATAGCCTAACTATATTTTGTGATTTTTCCAAACTAATGCTCTGGCACGGGAGCCTCAGGAACTTCCAGATGTCTTAACCATACGTTTTGAATTAAATATAAATATAATCTATAGAAAGATTAAAGAAACAAGAATTTTACCTCTCAAGGCTATAGTGGAAAGATTCCTTTTTCTTTTAATACAGGTAGTTCTTGACTAACAAGCGCAACTGAGTCCAAAATTTCTGTTGCTAAGTGATACATTTGTTAAGTGAGTTGCCCCATTTTACAACTTTTCTTGCCAGTTAAGTGAATCATTGCTAACCATGTTAAGTTAGTAACATGGTTGTTAAGTGAATTTGGCTTCCCCATTGACTATGCTTATCAGAAGGTCACAAACAGCAATCACGTGACAGCTATCATAAATAAATCAGTTGCCAAGTGTCTGCATTTTGATCATATGGCCATGAGGAAACTGCAATGATCATAAGTGTGAAAAACAGTTGTAAGTCACTTTTTGTTAGTGCTGCTATAACCTCAAATGGTCACCAAACAAATTGTTAAGTCAAGGATGACCTATATTACTTGCATAAATTAAATATTTATTTTATTTATTCAATTTAGACACTATCCAACTCCAAACTTATAGAGGGTGAGTTTTACTATACAAAAAGTATTCAGAAATGTTCAGTACTATTTGCATTATTTAAATTACATATATTTAATATTTATCCATTATAGTAAAGAACTTACCAATGACATTATGTTTTGAACTGAAGGGATCTACTATAGTTTGATCTCTGTAACTTCTAAATCCTTGGATAATTACCTGAAATAAGCAGATTTTTAAAAAGTAAATGAACAGACCAAATCATATATCAACTTGCAGATTTTGAACTAAAATGTTCCAGCATAATTAATCCACATTTATTCAGTACAGATTCATTCTCGTTGTACCTTTTGTTTTACCATACACAAATCAATATTCCATATTGCAACATACGATCTAGGTTATGTTTGTTAATTATCACTAAGTTTTTAGCTAATAATGCAGCGTTAGTATATAAAAGATATGCATTCACATAACCCAAAAAGCACTCCTCAAATAGCATCACAAAATTCTTAATTAATTTCATGATTACATTAAACAATCTAGGGGTCATCATGCATCTATATCTGTGCTACCATGTCCCCAACTATGAAACACCTTTTTAAAAAAAATTCAATGGTCATAATTTTCATTTCTGGGATTTAGATGGCCCTTTCATTTTTCTACATTCTCTTATCTTTTCTTACCCGCTTATTCATCTCTTCTAACAAACATTTTACCCCGAAACACATTCATTAGTATTGCACAATTGTCCTGAAATGCATCACTACAAACTGAGGCATAACATGCAGTATTATTAGTCCTTCTTGTGAGCACAACACCTAGATGACTCAACTTAGATGATACAAGGCATATTTTCTGATCTGCATTTTAGTCTTACTTTCTGACCAATATTTCAATCCTTTCATAATTAAAACTATAGCTTCATCTCCCAGCATGGACTTTATAATTTTCTATAAGATCAGCCTATCTTCTTCAAACTTATTACATTCTTCCAACTTCTCAGACACACACATTTCCTTTAATTCAAATTCATTTATTTTATACTCTGTACCAAGTACCCTTCTATATTCCAAGCTGCAATTTTCAAAATGCCAGATGGTATTTACCTCCACTGCCATTCATTGCTTTGGTTAATTCAAGACTTGCACAAAGCAGTTTTACTAATATGAAAAAACGTAATTAAATTACGAGCCTTGTTGTAATTATGTCACAGCCAACACTGTCTGCTAATGTAAGAACAAGTACACTTGCCACTTTTGGCACTTTCTAGACAGTATGTCACAAATGTCATTCAAGGTCAGCCTTAACTCTAATCTTATTCACCCTATGCCAATTACAATCCTTAATCGACATACCAATCTAGAGCAGTGTTTTTCAACCTTAACAACTTTTCAGATGTGAGGACTTAAATTCCCAGAATTCCCTAACCAGCCATGACTAGGAATTCTGGGAATTGTCAAGATTGAAAACCACCCATCTCGCGACTACACGGTTGTCTGCACCCAACCATTTGGAGGTTGCATGCAGTATGCTGACAGTTCCTCAGGATGCAGCAACACACTTGAAACGAGCTAAGTACGATGCATTGCGGCTTGTTGGGCGGTGGGGACGACGGGGGGGGGGTCACGTCCCAAACCACCCGTCCGAATTCATCACCTTGATCTGCCTCACGAGCGGTCATATCTCCTTCAATCTTTACAACTCTCCATTACCATTTCTCCAGAACCGGCCCACAATTTTATTTTCGCTTATTTCTTCCCGATCCATTAATTTTACCTCAGCTAAGAACGGCCGCCTCCCCCCTTCTTGTTATCGCGCCAAGGAAGACAGCAGCCAGTCGGGGTCCCATCCCCCCAGAAGGGCCTGAAGATGGGTCACCTCTCTTCTGGTCTGCCACTGAAAAAAAAAAAGATCTCCGGGCCAAAAACTAGGCACCGAGAAGCTTCCTCCACAACGATCGCGGCCTGCATATCCTCTCAGCTCCTGCTGGAGCCCAGAGCCAACAAGCACCGTCCTCATTTCCCTCACGGCAACTCATTTCCCTCAACCCAACTCCGGCAACCCTCTCCCTATGTACCCTTCACATTCAGCCCTGTATGGATCTTCCTTTCCATTTCCTACGCCCGATGCGGAGTACCTGCTTAATATACATCGCATCGGTGTCGGCGGCCTCCCCTTTTCACCGAGAAGCGCCCACCCGCTCAAGCTGCGCACAAAATGGCCGCATGTCTCCCCCTCCTTCCCCTTTGGAATGAACCATTTGATCAAAGAAAAGGGGAAGGTTCAAGGAAAACCTAGCGCCTTAGGAAGGGGGAGCGGAAAATATCACTTTTTCACACTGTATGGAGATATCGCTTATGCCAACATTTCCGTCCTAATAGTCAGAACTCGCGGTAGACGGTTTAAATAAGCGTCTCTTAACTCGCCCTATCGGAATTTGGTTCAACCCGTAGCAGCAATTTGGGCGCCAAGACAAGTACAACCAATGGGAGAGAGAGGTTGGACAATGCTGGAGATAAATGAAGTCTTTGTGCTGTTTTGTGGGAGAAGAATTTTCAGTCAACTTCGGGCTGAGACTAAGTGTGTTTTCATAGCTGAAAGTGAACAGTAAGGTTTTTCGAGTGCAGGTCAGAATCTAATAAATCCAATGAAACTCTGAACACGAGGCTACTGATAATCAGCTTTATTTTCTGATCAGAAAGCAAAAACTGGGCGACCTTCGAGTCCCACCTTAAACAGCAAGGCAGAGAGAGAAAAGCAGGCGCGTGCACAAAAACATTTTCTTGAACCTTTACAGATTAAACAGCTTGCAAAGACCATCATTGCTATGGAAACATTATTTCATATCAAGCAAAGTTCATGAAATTTCCTCAGTGCTTCTACAAACAAAGGAACCTTATTTAGATGGATTGGGAAGAAATACATTTTAGCCCAAAGCTTTGTTTCTCACATTTTAAGTTACTGGGAAGAGCACATTCTAAGTTAGTTACAGCAAGCAGATAGATGCATTTTGCGTTTCTCAAGTCATTACTTTGGTAGGCGAAGGTTGGCAGTTTGCCTAGAAATTTTTATCTGTGCAGTTGGCTCATCTCCCAGCTCAGCACAAGTTACAATGGAGCTCAGCTCAGTCCAGCAAGACACACTCTGTATATGCACTCTGTATATGCTCTAATGTCTAATCCTTTCAGAAGCAATGTGGGATGGGGGGAATTTCAACGTTTTGTCCCATATTTCATTCTTTTATTAATGGGATACATTAATAAAATAATGGGTTGGCAAACTTGTGGAGGTAAGTAGGATCAAACTTCAGTCTTCAACCTTCCCTCACTTGCAAAGTTAGTTTTGGGGAGTTATCCTGCGCCCCCAAGACGAAGAACTGGCCTGAATAGTGTCCATGCTGGGTTTTCTTGTTGCCTGGTGGCACATTGTGTCCCCCCCACCTACACGGATGCTTTGCTTTCCCTTGTTTAGTTCTCTCAAAAGAAGCTGCGGGTTCAGTTGCAGTAACAATGAGGACGTCCCTGTGACACCCCGAAGGACAGACAGGCTAAATCGTCCTGGAGAAAAGTTATCGATGTGATGGCTAAGAGTGGAAAATGGCACTTGCAAACGCTTTATTAGGTTAGAGATAGGACGAGGATGACTTTCAACCTTATGGCGCTAGATGGCGCTGTACAAAGAAGCCCCCAGAACGCAGAGAATCGACTACAGCAGCTACATGAGGAGAGAGACCGAGCTGCAATCAATTGAAACGATAGAGCAGTAGATTGCTAGAGAAGACGAAATGAGGACAAAAGTACTTCCTCTTCTGGCTGACCCGCGGGAGGTTGATGGCGTCGGCGGAGCCTCTTGTGCTGCTTGGATGGTCGAAGCGGCTCTTGGGAGGTGAGTGGAGGGCAGGTCGGAGGAGAAGCCGGGAGCAAGTTGGGCCCTTTGGGTTCCTCCACGGCGGGGAAGCAGAAGAGGAAGGAACGAGGCTGAATCATGTGGGCTGCTGCTTATTATCGTAATGTTGAGTGATTTAAAGCAGCTGGCTGTGATTTTTTGTTGGGAATTTTGGGAGATTTTGGAGAGTTTTGGGAGATTAAAAATCATATTTTCTAACTGCCAAATCCCCCTCGCCCTTCACCCAACACTCCTTTCCTTGTGGTGTTATTGACATGTTTTCCTAGCAAGCGAGGAAGTTCAATGGGCGGAACGGATGCTTTTAATCTTGCATAGGATTTGGGCACCATTTCACCTGTTAATGTCCCCAGATTTCTGAAAGAGTTTTGTTTACCAAATACAGGCAGGTTCTTTTCGAGCTCCCATTTTTTTGGCCCGTCCATGTACGTGTCTCACTCACAAAAGTTATTCATGGTTAAAGCAGTCAGTTTTCAGTCCAGGGATAATCCAAATAACAAAGTCCAGTATCATAAACAGTTCAGTAACAGACTTACAGCAATCCAAGAATGACGATCAGCAACAGTCAATAGGGAAAAATTCAGGAACCAAAAACAGCAAACATCAGAACATCGACCAACTAGCAACTATCAACAATAGGACTACAGGTTTCTGGCTCCATGTTATGGCCGTTTGAGGAACCACACCCAATTACAATTTTAGCATTCCCTTAAAGAGACATTATTAAATGTCTATCGTGGTTTATAATTTCCAAACCAACTGTTAGGTGACTATCAATTCCTAACAATTGTATATCTGCTAATTTTATGGGCATCAGATCTATGTCTGGATGAGACGAACTAAACTTCAGATATTTTGTTCTAATGTATCCTAACAAAGCAAGAAATAAGGAATATTATGGCTTAGCCCCTTGACCAGCAGAGGAATTCTGAGTAACAGGTTAATCTCTGTGTAGTTCTGCTCTCCACTTATTGAAGGGCTGTGAATTCCATAGTCAAGAGGGAGAATGGCTTAGAATAAAGGAGTTCCCACAGCATTTCAGACTGCTAATTTGTCTTTCTGTGCCCAGAGAATTTTTCTGATTTTTGTGTTCTTCATAGCCCCAGCAGTCATTGATCAAATCTGACCATACTTTAATTGTTTGATCATTCTTTATCAGCTTCTCCCCTGACAGCGAATGCAGTCTCATCTGTTATTATCCTGCTGATGGAGAGACTACTCTGCCCTTTCGCAGTTTCTTTTCAATATACTGTGGTTTGAAAAAAAACACAATAACAAAAGAGGGAAAATACGCAGTGTGTGGCTTCTAAATTTCTTTTGCTACATCTTTGTCAGTAATGGCCCAAGGAGGCATTTGTTGCATCTCTTTCGGTTGGCATGTTTTTCTGCTCTCCCCTTGTGTTTACTAGGAAGCATAGAGAGGCTATGTACACACTCTCTGAACTGAAGAAAAGGGGACCTAGAATGGCAATATTGTAAAATGTTACCCAACTGCCTCTCCCAATGGGGAGACTCTTTTCTGAAAAAATCCAGCCTGGTTTTGAATTGGTTTTTCTTTTACCAGCAATTTTCACCTCACTAAATTTGTCCAGTTCTATTATGGGGAAGTCATGCTGATAAAGACTGAACCAGTGGTGTCCATGATGTGTGTGTGTGGGGGGGGGGAGGCACATTAGAAAATAAGCATTTCATAAAGTTTCACAGTCCTTTTGAACTGCACCATGAGGTTGCATATGTGGTTGGAAGCGACAAAATGTGTGACAACCCATCACAATGTGTGTTTTGTTCCTTTGACCCAACTGTCAGATTCCACAGATGCCTGACCTGAGATTCTTTGCATATGATTTCCATATTGTAGAAAGTGCAAAATGACATTGGATGCAGATATTTGTTGCAACTATCTCAAGTATTAAGCTTGCTTTTAGCATTTGAGATTTTTAAGTGTAGAGGTTGAGCAGAATAAGCCTAAGGGCAGGGTTAAACACATCATTAGTTTGTAATCACTGCACAGTCAAAGAGACCCAAGTCCAGTTCCCCCTCCCTGTGAATTCCATCTAGCACCAATTTGCCTTGACCATTAGTAAGCCAGAATCTTGTGGATAGATAACATGCAATAAACTTATATTGCTTGGAACTCTACTCCTATTCCTGGTTACTTGTGCCTGACATTAAGTTCCCCTAAGAATATTTAGCTTAAACCATTCTAGCCAAAGTTGGTCAATGTAGCATTTAAATTATAAAATAATAAAGAAATAAGCACCTTCCTCCTGTTTATGTATAATATTTTGGATGAAATATTATATGATCAGCACATTTTCTTCATTATATATTGGTCAACCTTCCCCAGATTGGTACTTCCAGATACAATGTACTACAAATCCTTTTATATAGAAATTTTTTAAGGATAGATCCAAAATAGCATTTGGTTTCTCATAACTATGATAGCTATAATTTTACAATTACATTTATGTTTATTATTAAAAAGAACATCCAATTCATCCTATGAAATATTACAATTACATTTATGTTTATTATTAAAAAGAACTTCTAATTTATCCTATGGGAAGACATTTCTCCCATAAGATAGTTATAAAGGATGGAAAAGAAACATAGGGACATTGTAAGCACAAAACAAAAAATAAATATCAAATATCATTTTGGAACTATTAGTAAGAACTACCAGCAGCTAAAAACTATTTCACATGTTAGGTAGCTTGGAAAAAACTAACTGATAAAACTGTGGATGTATCTCCCTAGAAATGGAGTCTCAGATTAATGGATTCAATGCAGAAAAAACTCTATTCTGGTATCCAGCTGATATCTCTTACTGGTGGAGCAATAAGCAACTTTGGAAGATCTTCATACTCAAAACACTAGATGCTAGTGGACCTTCAGTTACTCTGACTCAAATATGGCAGATACTGAATATCAAAAACAATTTAAATCAGATTCCAAAACCAACAGATAACCAGGAGAACCGAGACAGAATCGGTATAAGATTTGGATGTTTTATTCTTGTATGCAGTTAGCTACCACAGACTGAAACAATACTTTTGGAATTATTTTCAAGGTCGCCCTGTGTAGATTGCATTACTATGATTATGGACATTTGTAAAATCTGTTTTGCAACTAACATTATGAAAGCAGTTCTTGCAAAGATGAAGAATTCACCTTTATATCAAATGCAGCCTTCAACAGAATGTACCGTGGTTAGCTCTTGTTCCAGATACTTGATTTCCATCTGCTTCCTATTTTATCGCTTTCCACCATCAAAATGTCAATATTCCATGCCCACTGAATATAATCAGCCTTCGTTGGACTATTTTTATTCTGTTCTGCCTTTCGTCTTTAAGTTCCACCACCTCCAAAGATTCTTTGTGTACTTGGGGAACCTCCAAGTTTTCCTTTTAGGCACCAATAGTGCTGCTATGGCTACGGAAGCTTATGCATTCACACAATTGGTATAGAGATGGCAACTTGGAAAAACAAGCTGATTCAATGCAGTTTACTTCCACTTGAATATCCCAGGCAGTAAATAAGCAGGAGACATTCTGTGTCTCATGCCTGAGGGAAAATTTGAGTGTGATGCTGCAATAGGATAAACATATATATGCATTCCCACACTATTAATATATATTTAATAGGAGCGTAGATATATGTTAGCCTCTATGTTTTAGCATCTAAAGAAAAAAACATCAAACCCCAAACTCTAACCTGACCTTACCACATTTGTGGTGTCTCCTTACAGCCCTTATGTTCTACTGTTGCTATGCAACCTATTACTGGGATAATATTCAAATTGTCCCTTTTGTGGTGAATTTTATTCACCAGCTGCCCATTTATCAGCAGCAACTGTATTGCAAGATATGTGTGTTTTTATAGGATTTGTCCTTTAGCCTAGACACAACAGTCTAAGGATTGCTGGGCGCTTCTTCCTTGAACTATGACTTGAATCTAAGTTAGTAAAATATTTCATGCCTCCTTGTTCTCCCTAGCTATGGACAATGGGAACAAAAATGCTGACTAACAAAACTTTTTAATGTTCTGCTTTTCAATGCATTACTTCTAGTATAGACATACATTGACCTATAATAGGAAATTAAATAAGGTGTAGTTTTTGGTGAATTTAAAAATGACAGCTTTTAGAAAACTAATGAATCTGTAATTAAATGAGCAGAAAAATCACTTTTAGAATGTAGTTAATTTTACCTCACTAAAATTAAGGTTATTATATACCAGTAGCTCTTGACTTACAACAGTTTTTAGTGACTGTTCAAAGTTGGCACTAAAAAATGACTTATGTCCATTTTTCATACTTACCATTGCAGGATCCCCATGTTCAAAATTTGGATGCTTGGCAACTGGTTCAAATTTATGACAGTTGAAGTGTCCCAGAGTCATGTAATCAGCTTTTGCCTCATTCTGACAAGCAAAGTCAATGGGGAAGCCTGATTCACTTAACGTTACTAACTTAACAACTGTAATGATTCATTTAACAAATGTGGAAAGAAAGATTTTTAAATGGTGCAAAACTCACTTGACAAATGTTTCATTTAGCAACATAAATTTTGGGCTTAATCGAGAATTATGTGTACAGTAATCCATTCAGCTTGCTAATGTGCAGACAGCATAGTTTTAATAGCTTTTTGCTTAAAAGGTAAAGCAGAAAAATGCATATTAAGTTCAGTCACAGAGACAAGAAGAATTCATCTTTAAAATTCTTTCTCCCATCTGAGATAAGAGGCAACGGGAGATAATTTTAGAATTGGAAAGGTTTTTTTTTCCAGATAGAAAGTCTTTTAAAAGTATTGCTTTTATTTATGCTGTTGGACAGTTCTTAAAACGCCCTAAGATTCAGGTTGTAATCATCTAATTTTCATTTGTTAACAAGGTTTTAATTTTCTATTGATCAATCAAAGACTTAATCACACTAAATTATAACATATTAATATATTTTGCCTAACAGCATAATTATAATTAGTAAGTAGCACTGATCTTTTGGGGAGACCTCAAATCAAACATTGTCTAGGATTGTGAGCTAAATAGGATTGTAGTGGATTAAAGACCATCAAGAAATTCCACAGGGGAAGATTTAACAGGGATTTTTGTAGAAAAAAAAATCTTGGAAAAAGGCAATGGCAAAAAATTTCAGCCAGTCTTCTTGTTATTTATGAACAGTCTGTGGGAAATAGTTCCAAGTACAGCTTTATTAGTGCTCTATAAAGAAGGGTTGATATGAGAGTTCCTTGGTGCTCTCTGAGCTTGGTTACTTGCAGGCGTTTTACCACTCAAACTAGGTAACATCATCAGTGCTAGCACTTACAGAACCAAAGACCCCTGAGATTTGATATTATGTGGTTGAGCATTTTCATCCAAGAATTCATTTGATGTGAAAACAGTTCCTATGCAATTTGTGCCAACAAGGTCAATTTATACCAGTGGTTTGGAAACATGCCAAGACTTTTTCCTGCCCAGCCACTTGACCATTTTCCTGCCAAAAGGCTTTTTCTGCCCTCATTCACAAATTTACACATTATGATATGTAGTTGCTTTACTTGTTTATCTTGTGTCCCATTTACTTCCATACCTATGTTACCGTGGGATCAAAATAGCACTGACATCTTGTCCAAACCCTTTACCCAAAAGGAAAAAAAAAACCTTTCTAAAACTGGAAACAATTGTACGTATTATATTGCAACAAGGCTGGTGAAGGTTACTCAGCTCTAGGATAAGCCTTTAACCTGGGAGTTTAATATGTGCTAACAAAATTCATCGTGCCATGCTGCATTCTGCCTGCCTGTCTTCTACTAGTAACCATCTGTGCTAAAAATCCAGCTGTGGAAAAAAATGAAGAAAATGATTTTACATACATGAAATATACATCAAGGAAGAAAATGTTTGAATATAATCATAGTTAAGAATAATGCTATCAACATTTATGAGCATATTTTCCAATGCATTTGGGCTACAAAGTTTGTATGTGTGTGTCTTTGAGTCAATTCAATTCAATTTATTACAGTCTTAGACCAGAGACCAGAACAAATAAAAACAATATACAAGTAAAAATTCTAGTATAAATTAATAAATTGGCAACACTGAATCAATCTTGACTCCTTGCCAATTTTCTTGACAAGTTTGCCCTTACCTCCTTCCTAAAGCTGAGACAACGACTCAGAATAACCTAGCTGGCCTTGTGTGAAAGGCAGGACTAGAACTCACTGTCTCCTAGTTTAGCCAGATGCCTTCACCACTATACCAAACTGGCTCTAACATCGTGCCATGCAAACCTCCTTTCTCCCTCTGCTTTAGTGCCTTGTTTTATGTGATTTGCTATATGGGTGGCTTTCAGGGAACTTAACTCTAGCAGAAAGTAAGGGAGGCCTGAACATCAGTACAGGTTTGCAATTAACTAGGATATTCACTTTTACCCAGAAAGAATGGGGGAAAAATGCCATCACACAGACACTGAAGGTGAATATTTTATTTTTCTAAACAAAGACTGCTGAGAAAATAGGGCCATATACTCTCTCTCTCTCTCTCTCTCTCTCTCTCTCTCTCTCTCTCTCTCTCTCTCTCTCTCTCTCTCTCTCTGTGTGTGTGAGAAATCAGAATGACATCTGCAACCATGCAATTGAAGCAGCTATTATCTTGAGGTTTTTTTAAACATAGTCCTCGACTTACAAGTTTTTATACAGTACTGCCCCCTCAGTACCCTACAAACGTATTTGTGTATGAAATTGTGTATGTATGTATGTATATGAAATATGAAATAATGTATGTATAAAAGTTTCTCTTGTCCAGTCGTGTTTGACTCTGGGGAATGGTGCTCATCTCAGCTTCTTAACTGAGGGAGCCATGTTGCCTGAAAACGCTTCCTTGATCATGTGGTCGGCATGACTACACCAAGGTGCACAGAACACTGTTACCTTCTTACTGAAGTGGTACCTATTTATCAACTTGCATTTGCATGCTTTCAAACTGCTAGGTTGGCAGGAGTTAGGGCAAATAATGGGAGCTCACCCGACACCTGGTACTTCCGCCTCAAACCACCAACCTTCCAGTCAATAGTCCAGTATCTTAATTGCCGGACCACCGCACCCTTCGTGTGTGTGTGTGTGTGTGTGTGTGTGTGTGTGTGTGTGTGTGCATGCGCGCACGTATATTCTCAGTTCATCCATGAACATGCACTGATAAAGGAGCTGGATGATCATCCATCTGTTTCATGTTATCCATCCTATCAAGGATGAACACAAGGAATTCCAGATGTGTGAAGACCTTCTGAAGAAAGCCTTCTCTTCAGACGGGAGGCAATGTTAGCCTCTGAATAGAAGGGCTCTTGTGTAGATGGTAAAGTGCATTTCTCCACCTATTTGGCAATCTCTGCGTTACTAAGCTGAAATAAAATTCCTGCTCCAAATGCCTGCCCTCAAAAGGATTAATTGGGGGCCTTTGCCTACTTGGCCAGGTGAGCAAATTTGCAGGAAACCCTCACTCCATTGCATTTATATGATCCAGGGTGGCCTCAAACAGCTTCTACGGTTGCCTGAGCTTGAAAATGGACCCTGCCTTCAATCGGCTAATGTCCTGCTTTGAAGACTCCTTGCTTTTATTTCAGGCGCTTCTTTGGGAAGGAAAAAACAAACAAACACCTCTTTCCTGAGGTAAAGCGCTACAGGAAAGAACCGTAGCAAATAAGGCGCGCACATCCAGGGCTTTACGGCCGAGGCGACCGCTGCATGGTGCCTTCCTATCCCCCAACTGCCAGGGCGTCTCGGGGGGCTTTAGGGGAAACTTCCGCGCCCACCGCCGCCTCGGCAGGCCGGGGTGACGGGCGAGGCCTCGGGGCCAACAGAGGCTAAAAGGCGTCGGCAGGAGATCAAAGAGGAAGCTCCAATCTCCTTATAACCCCCCCACACACACACACACACACACCCTTCCCACCACACTCCCTCCCTCCCTCCCCGCCGAACGCCGCTCAGCTTCACCGCCCCTCGAGCGCTTGGCGGGGACAGCGTGACGTGGCCGCTTTAAGGATTCCGCCGCTTCGGCAAGCCAGCAGCGCCCCGAGCCACCTCCAGCCCCACGCGCAGGAAGCGGCTCGGGCAGAAGCAGCAGCGAACGCGGCCGGTTCCCGAGGCGCTCGGGGGGAGCCCCTAGCATGTCCAAGCATCCCTCGTACGGCAAGAACGGGCTGGCCGACCCCATCTTCCAGGTAAGCCCCAGCTCCGTTTTTCAAGGGGGCGCTGGATCGCTGAGCGGGCGGATCCGATGGGAGTCGCGAGCCGACGAGCATCCCTCGCCGTCCCCGGAATGGGCTCCGGGCTCCGACGCTTTTCTAGGCGCCGGTCGATCCTTCTCCCGGCCTGAGATCGGGTCGATTTCCTCGGCTTCGTGCTCAAAGAGGGAAAGAGGGTGTGGGGGGGATCGGTTTAAAAAAAATTGGGGATGGGTGGACTGGCTAAGCGTTAACCCCGCTGGGTGGGGTGG